>JAQIXU010000536.1:0-30614 GCA_034701245.1 Strigamia transsilvanica | reverse complement strand
TTGGATCATTTGGAATTGATTCGGTAATAATCTCTTGTAATTTCTACAGTGAAATTAATTTACTACCAGTTCCTTCTTTGTAAGTTAAATTACATTACGTGACTTACCAACAGCCATTGCTTAAGATTATCTTCCGAATCAGCTTCAAAAACATGAGTCACTACACTAGGTTTTGTTAGCTCAAAAGCATACTGGTTTTGCTCGCTATCACTTATTACGTTGCACTTTTTCACAAGAAATCCTTCAAGACTGAAGGCAGCCTGAAAGTAGTTTTAAAAGTTAAAAATCATTTCATTCCATACAATTGACAAAAACGTTCAAGATCTACTTGTGGTTTAATCTCGATTTTATCTTTATAGCAAAGAAAATAATTTTTCCACACTGCGCAGTGCCTTTGGTTCCAGGCCCCAGATTTTCTTTGTTGGTTTAACAAGCCATTTACCACACAAGAAGGATCACTAATTACATCTTCGTAACTCCCAGCATTCATTTTCACTTTTCGCTATTTATAAACCTTTACAAAAATAAGATTGAATTCGAGCAGATGGAATATTGAATATTAAATAACCATTAAAAATGAAAAGAAAAAAAAAACACTTTTAAATAAGTAAATAGTGAGAAAGTGTGAACTAATACCTTATTCGTATGGTTATTTGTGTGCTCTTGCCCAGCGATACAGATACAGATATCCTTATCTGCGCCAATATTATCCCAAATTTAAGATAAAATATCATTTTTGTATATAATATAGATATACGCTATTTATATGATTACATTGTTCAATTTGCGAATTTTCTGGAAAAAATGAAAAGGAAAAAAAATGTTGTTTCGAGACAACGACTTCGTCTTACCAAATGAAAATAAAAATAAATTAAATTTGAAAAAGTAAAAAAAAAAGTGCCTCCCCGACGGGGAATCGAACCCCGGTCTCCCGCGTGACAGGCGGGGATACTAACCACTATACTATCGAGGACTTGTTAGACATTTCGGTAGATTAGCATTAAAAATAAAACGTAAATAGAAATTAATGTATATTTTAAAGTCAAAGTAAAATTGAAAACAGATTAGAAAAAAAATACAAAAGTGATAAAACTATATTAAACGAATATTTAATAAACAACAGTTTCTATTAAATCACACCGGGTACGAGTTTATTTCGCAAGGGATCACGGATAGTTTTATGGCCTGCGATGGCGTCGTTCATGTCACTATTTTAAATTATAAGTTTCTGTACAAATTTACAGTTATTTAAAAATGTTAAAGTCAGAAATTTACCCAGCCACCGTATCGGATGTTATACCATTTCCTGACATAACTTATGAACGACTTCAAGAATTAGAAGTTTGCGCTAACGAATCTTCTCGTTCTATCGTTGGACAAATAAGTGAAGGTCTATTCCAAAAATTGAATAAATCGCAATTTGAATTTTTTCCACCGGTTACTGACAATTTTTTATATTAACTTTTGCAGATGGAAGTTGGTCGTATTTAATAAACGGATCATATTTGGAAATAACGTCTACGTTGAAAGGCGACCGAATCAGTGCTTGGAAATTTACAAATTCTCAAAAAAACAACCGCGCATTGCCCATTACGTGTGCGAAGGAATTTGTTAGCCACTCTGACCACACGAGAAGTAAAGAACCTAGATTAATATTGGGACTAGACAATGGAAATCACGGTGGTTTCTTATGCCTTTTTGCAATAAAGTCGTTACGAATAATCAAATGTGTTGAAATACCTTACAGGGTTTGTACCGTTTCATTTCTTTTTATTGTTAAAGAGATTTTAATATTAATTTATGCGGTGCTTTTTATTTTCAGGTGACTGCTTTAGAAGTCATTAGTAGTTATGGTGGCGTGAATGTTGATAATAACCTGTTGGCATCCGAAATTCGTTGTATGTTTGGTGCTGTTGCCGTGGGAACAAGTTACGGACATTTGTATTTAGTCGATTTATGTTTGGATGAAGATGTAGTAAGCACACCATCTAATCCCGCTCGACTTTTTAACATTTCGCCTAATATTGACTCGATTTATGAAAAAAGAGAAGATGCTCTGATGAGGGGACAGCATTTATGTCTGCCATTGAATGGTAATAAATTATTGTCGATTCACTTGAACAAAATCTTAATATTTTTGTTGTTTGAATTTTGAAGATATACTGTTTCATCATGTTTTTTTCCGGCTTCGAGATCGCAATGACAAATCTCTGGTTAAATGTGTCGCAGGTAAAATGAATTATTTATATTTGCGATAAAACAATTTATTTGATTACTTGTTTAAAATTTTTACAGAAAACGTGATTGTTACGTGCATCACATATATAAATCGTGTGTGCTCTTTGGCAGTTGGATACAACTTTGGCGGTTTTAGTTTATGGAGTTTACGTCGATTAGCTTTAGAGTAATTTGTTTACTTTATTATTTTTTTAATCAAATTTTAATTTTTATTTATTTATTATTTAGAGAGAATATTTTTGATAAAAATCAAAAAATTTCCGTTGTGACATTTGCGCATCAAGAACCTGAAAATGATCCCAAACCCTTCACTTACCTTTGGGTTGGTCGTGGGGTTCTTCCAACATCATCTCAGTTAGACGTTGTATCTACTGTGTGTTTATACGCTTTAAAATATACCATTAAGCATTCTGTGAAATCTGGTGGTTATCATTATGAGGTAGAAATAGTTTTTTTTTTTCAAGTTACCAATTGTGTAATGTTGCAATCTTTTGTTTCAGCATTTGCAATCATGCGAGCTCCGGTTCGAGCATTCTCTTCTTTGCGATCCCTTGTATCAAGAAATGGCGGATGAAAGTAGGATTTTGAATTGTGTTTCGTATCACAGTGCTCAATCTGAAGACGGTATGAATCAGTTATTAAATTGAATAATGTACATTTAACTAATTTGTGTTGTTGGTGTTTAGGTATGGATCACGGCAGCTTGAACTTGATGTTCGTAATATGGGAAGCTAAGTCTTCAGAGTCGAGCGACCTGTCAAAAGGCTTTATTGGTGTGTTCGATTTAAATCAGTGGTATCAAGCACAAATGCCTGCTTCGGTAACGATATCCAACGATTTTTGTTCATTTTTTGGAGGGTTTTCTCTTCAGGAAGTTTTAGAAAAAGCGGCTCCAGATTTTGTGTTGGTAATTTCGAAACAATATTTTTGTACAATTTAAGTGTTTTATGATTTTCATTTTTAATTAGGACGTTAGAGTCAACTTAGACTCTATTTCACCTTTTCAAAAGCTCGAGTCTCACGAATTACACTCTTTTCCTTCATCTCTTGCATTTGGTAATTGCCTAATATTAATTATGGTAGTGATACTTATATAATTATTAATTTTTTATTAATTTCGAAACTAGGTGTGACGTGCTTATCCAATTGTGGAGTTGTTAGCGCCTCGTACCTCGGGCTTCAAAGACAAGTAATTTTATTTTGTGGAAAAAAATTGCAATTTAACATTATTATTTTTCTTGGTAAAGGTTTTACAAGATTTGGAAAATACGGGTAGTGACATATTTATCGAGCCACATGTTGCTGTCAAAGTATGTGTTGACAGTGGACTGATAAAACCGATTGAAAAGAATTCAACGATGGTAAAATAACTCCAAACAACTATCGGTGGGAAATAAAACTAATTACGTAAACTATTTTCAGGCATCGTACAGGGAAGCGCTTTTATCGCTCTGCTTGGAACACAACATGTTAAATTTAATCAATTCTTGTGCTTCCAACCTTGGGAGTAGAGGTATGATAATTTATATTAATTTATTACGATTTAGAAGAAATCCATAATTAATTCCGTTCAGAGTTTTCCAGTAGTGGAGGCGCTTTGCGATTTATTTTGGAATGGGCGTGGAAGAAGACTGGCCAAATCAAGAGCACACTGGACAGAATTAGTGAGTGTATTTAAATTATAATTTTAAATGTATTAATATATATATGTATATACATATTTTTAGTTTTGCCACTGTTTAGTCAATCAGGTGTTCAATTAGAAACAATGCAGTGTAAAGAGTTACAGCAGTACATTGGTTTTCTCGATCATCTTGCAATGATTTTGCGGGGCTTATATTCTAACCCCGTTGCAGTTACTCAGCAAGGTTGCCATTGTTTTGTTAAATTTTGATAAAAATTACTAATAATATTTGAAATTGTAAATGTTTTTTCAGGGTCTTGCGAATTAGAAGCAAAAACGAATGCGATTGCAATACTTCATACATATTATCGCATTGTGTCATGGTTTAATCAAATTGGCATTATTCCTGTGCGAAAAGATGATGGTAGTGGAGAGGCCTTTGAAATTCCATTCGATTATTTGAGAAATTGTTACCAACAGAGACGAAGGGATTTGCAGAAAATTAGCTCGTATGAATTGTTTTTAAAAAAAAATAACTTTTTACAAACAAGTAATTCATTGTAAATGTATTTTCAGACTGATTCGAGGTACTAATCTTCTTTTGATAGATGGCATGGTAGCTCATATTGGAGAACAAATAGCAAATCAATGGGAGAAGGGCAGTGGAAATACATTTTATCCTCCGTCGACTTTGTATTCACTCGTAAATATGTTTTTATTGGATGAAGTAACCATGACGACCAAACACAAAATAATGTTGTACTTTCTTTTGGATGTTGAATGTAAGTTGAATGAATTTGTGGTGTTTTTATTTTCAAATATTTTTTCTTTCTAGCTTGTTTGAGTGGGGATAAGCAGGATCAAATCTCGACAGAATTGATGTCTTACATATCTACGTTTTCCATTCCTTCGTCTTTGGTCAGAGTTACTCGGGGATTTTGGTTGTTAGATCATCGTGATTTTAATGTGAGTTTCGGTGTTCAATTGTTAGATAATTGATAATGAATTTTATTTTGTTTAGGGTGCTGTTGCTTTTCTAACACATCCGTTTGTGACAATTAGTGATATTGAACCTTGGCAAAGTACAATAATCATTAAATCACTGTTGTATCAAGGCGAACATAAAAAAGCTCTCAGGTTTTGGGAGCGTCGTCAACCAACCATGTCGTCACCAGAAGATATGAAACTATACTTGAGTGTTCTTCTAGTAAATAAGTCAGTATTTTAGAAAAATTTAAATTTGAGAATTTTTTTTTTTAAATAAAAAAATTAATTTAATGTGTTTTAGGTTGATTTTGCATGCATATCAATTTCAAGGTCGCTGCCGTGATAAAAATATAGCCAAAGACCTTCTTTACCACTTTTTTCTTGGATGTCAGCAAAGTAAATTTTTATATATATTTTTTTTTTACAATTTTATGGAAATATTAACACGAACAATTTCGCATTTTTTTACAGCTAGACATTTAAAAGATGTGATTATGTTGCCATTGACTGATCAAGAACAAAATAGTTTCATCGATTTTTTAAAATCATCCGATGAAAAATGTGCTCAGGATATTCTTGTTATGTATTTTCTTCAGAGGGGCCAGTTTCAACATGCTTTTCAGCTGAATGAAAAACTAAAGAATAACAACTTTGTAATTTTTGCAATTTGTTATTTCTAATTAGAAGACAATTAATTTATTATTTTGTTTAGACCGAATTGGATCCACGCAGGAAGGACCGCAATAACATACGGAACCAGATTGTCAATGGATACGTTAAAATTCTACCTACAGTTCAACAACAACTGATAACCAATTCGGCTTTTAGTCAAATTAGTATCAGTGATGAACAAGGTTAGCATTTAATTCATGAATAGATGAAGCATATTTTTTTATTTTTTTATTTTAAATAGTTGTTGCGAAAGCCAAACCACAGCCCCTAAGCACGCGTATTATACCGAGTCAAATGGAAATAGTTTCGCAAGCGACTTTGATCGAAGCAGTCTTGGACAAAATTAACGAAACTACAACGGAGAATACTGATGATGCGAGTCCTTTAAGCGAGCAAGAAAGAAGAAAATTTAGTTTTGAAAGCAAAGAACAAGCGATGCCGTTTTTGTGTACGCCTATTACACCAAAACGAGCCAGTCGAAGGTAAAAATGAAATCAAATGTGCGTATATTTTTATTATAGCCTACTTTTGTTTTACAATTTTTAGGGATCTGAATGAAGTATTTTATCCTACTGCTGATACGAGTGATTTAACATCCGAGTTGTTGAGCTCGCCTTCGAAACGGTCTCGCTTTGTTGATATCAGTCCTCCCTCGCGGAAGCATACTTTAAAACTCATCAGCGCGGAACTAACACCGATGTTACAAATGCCGCCATTGAGACGCAAAATACCACAAAGATCACCCGTACCCACAACGAGTGAAATAACGTCTTTCGTTACTCCACAATCTATTTTGAAAATTCGTAACCTGGCACAAACAACTACTCGCAGCAGTCCGTCATTGCAAGTTGATTCCAGGGATCTAACGTTGGATTCGGAACAATCACCTAGCAAAATTGACGTGCTAGTTGAAAATCAAAAATCGTTATCGCCGACAGCAAAACAGTTAAGATTTGCAGAGCCGGAATCGCCAGAAGAAACTTTACAAGAAATAACGTATAATATATTTGGATAAAAATTGTTCTTCACGCGTTTAATGAATTACTTGATTTTTTAGTCCGTCGATTGAAGCGGAAATAATTCTTTCATCCCCACTAGAAGCAAGACCGAGAAGGCCGTTGCATTCCATTGATTCGCTGCAAGATTCTTTGTGTCTGACGACTTCGAAGGAAGACTCTGTCTTTTCTTTTAGTGCTCCTTTAGAGACGAGTCCTATCGCGATATCGAAAGCCAGGTCCGTCGAGGTTACTCCACCAAAATCTCAATCGGAGACAACTTCTCAAGAGCAGTCGGAAGAAGAAATGGACGAAGTCATGTCAACGTGCACCACAGATGGTATGAGCCCAGTTTTTTGACTTTGTAAATCAAAACAAAATGTATTTGATTGAAAAATGTATTTATTTCTTTATTTATTTTTAATTTTATTTAAAAAAAATTTTGTAATGCAGATTACTTGGAATTAAATTTCGATGCATCTGATTCCGTGTCCATTACTGATGAATTCGATGTAAAACGCTCCAACACGAGGTTATCGACTGGCAGTAGCGTTGCATCGTGGCATTCGGCATCGTCTACCGTTGCGGCACATTCCGAGGAAAGGACCGGTTCGACTACGCCACCTTGGATCACGGATATCACGGATAGCATGGAAAGGGAACCTAGTTTTGGACTTGAAAGTGTTAAAATAACTCAAGAGGAGGCGGAGAAAATAGCTTCGAGTTTTTCGGATGAACCGGCAGAAAGGGGTCAGGATAGGACGCTTTTGTTTGAAGAATTAAGTGAGACAGCGGTAGAATCCGATTTAGTCGAAAGTATGGATACGCCAGTTCCGATTGAGGATGTTAGCGTAAGAAGGAAATCGGCGAATAAACCTCCTAAAAGTGGGGCGAGATCCGAAAGGAGAACATCGTTGCGATTATCTGCGAAGAAAAACCCGACGGAATTGGATGTGGGAGATATAGATAAAGTGAAGAGAGCTTTAAACTTGGACGAAGAAGAGTTACCAAAATCAAGACCGCGAAGACCGAGGTCAAAATTGAGTGTCATTAGTGAAAGTTCGCAGTCTTCTGCGTGTTCTACACCCGTTAAAGGAGAAAAACAGAAAAGAAGTAATTTTGAATCGTTGATTTATGTTTTTTGGTAAATGCTTTTACTGATAAAATTATTTTGCAGCTCGAAAAAGTAAGAAGGAAATGCCTTTAGAGCAAATCGAATTCTCGTTTTCGGAACCTGACGTCTTGCCGACAGCAGAACTTGCACCTTTGGAAGAATTTGATGCTACTCCGACGCATGAAGTGAAACCATTTATTTTTTCACCACCGTTAACAAGGTCTAAAAGTAAAAAGGTAAAACCGAAAGTCGAAGCAACAACGTCTGCCAAAAGTGAAAAACGTTCTCCTACACGAGCGTCCGCAAAGAAGAGCACAAGGTGATTACATTTGAGTGTGCAAATATTGTCTAAAAGTACTGATGTTTGTAATTATGTTGACAGGGTTCGGAAGCATCATTCGCCCGAAGTTTTAATTAGTAATAGCCCGATTAACTTCATTTCTCCAGCCCCAACTTCTGGTCAAGTATATTCATTAAGGAGTAAAGATATTGGAAAGATTAAAAGAACAAAAACGGCAGTGAAATTACAGAAATGAGCTACATTTGTTATTTTTACCCCTCAAAAATTTTTTAATATCATTTTAAATTGTATTTTAAGCTAATTGTGTAAAATTGTAAAACTAGTACTTTTATTAATAAAATTAAAACTGTAAATCGCAAACTTGTAGGCATTATTTTATTGTTATTATGTCCACATAAATTGATCTCTCTTGAGCATCATTGGGTTTTTAATGCCACCTATAGGGTTTTCATAGTATTAAAGTTGAGAGAAAGCGCGATAGGTTTATCGAGTATGGCGGAGCGGTTAATTTTTTCGTTCGGGTCGTCTGTAATTATTCTCATTAACCCTCGATTGAAATAATATACTTGAATAAATTAAACTTGAAGTATGATGGACAGGACTGTAGTTATAGCAGCTGGTCGGTTTGGGTAGGTAGAACGTATACATGAGCCATCAGCCTCATGTATACCTTTAAAATAGAATACTTTTCGAAAAAGAAAAATAGAAAACAGAACCACTTATCCTTTTTTGAATGTTATTTTTTCCAGAGCTTGCGCTCGCCGTTGTTCGGTTCTGCGATACCGGAGTCAGCCAAATGTACGACGTTTTGTTACTTTATTACGAGTGCCGAAATCCTCTTACCTCACAGAATACCGCAGTTCTGAGAGGTTAAAAGGGCTAGTAGCTGCAAACCCGTCACTTGTAATTCCTCGGCGGCAGTTTGTTGTTGGTGTGTTAACAAGAGTTGTACGACATGCTCTTAAAATCAGGTATCTTGTTCTTGGAACGGCGGTTGGAGGAGGAATGTCTCTCCACCGGGTAAGAAATACAATTTAAAAATTGTTTTACAAGTTTGATTGATCGTGTACGTTTTATTTGAAGAAATTCGATGAATGGAAAGATGCCTTTCCTGATTTTAGTTGGCTGGATGACCTCATGCCTCCAGCTGAAAAAGTCAACGAGTTTAGAAATTCTTTATTGTCATTTAAGGACAAAGTCGCCGATTCACTTTCATTACCAGAGATAGGTATGATACAAAATTTATATAAAAATACTTTACTTATGTTATGATATTTTAAATTAGAAACAAGTTGGATCAATGACGGGATTCTTGTTGCGGGCAACAAACTTCGAGACCTAGGAAAGTGGTTTGATGAAACTGCGAGAGTTGCTGATGCCGAACTTAGCAAATGGGAGCAAAGTATAGGATTTAATTTATTTATTAGAAATGAGGCCTTTTTATGTTGTCAACTTTGCTTTTATTTTTTCACTTATATTTTGAAACTCCCTCTTCCCAGGTTATCTAATTGTAAAGGGATTGTTCTCCAGACTTACTACCACAGCACTAGGTGTGTAGAATGCAAATCAGAAACCGCAATAACATTTCTTAACTAACAACATTTTTGTGTTTTATCAATAATATAGTTTGTGTTTGTTTGATAAGATTAAAAACTGCTGAATGCTTATAAACATGCAGAAATTCTGTTTAATGTAGCATCTTTGTGTGTTTATGAGTTAAAATGAAATCTTGTTGTATTCTCCACACTTTATAACTTGTAGCTTTGTCCTGTTCCTAACGATAGAGGTGGAAAAAAAATTATTATTAGTTTTTCATTCAAATTTTTTACTTCGTTGATAGATTCTACTCAGGACTTGGCAATGAATGCGATAAGTTTTCATACCGTCAACCCCGAAGAGGCGAAATCACCGCGACAGGCCATGGAAAAGGAACGTGTTGAAAGACTGCAAGATGAACTCATCCATGTGCAATTAAAATACCAGAGAGAAATCGAACGATTAGAAAAGGAAAATAAAGAACTGCGCAAGCAGCTGATGTTGAAAACTGAAAGAATGATGCTGACCAAACGCAAAGTGAAGGTCAAAACAATATGTGAACTGATGAATTAATTTCTTTAACTCGTTTAAATGTATGTTTAGAAATCGTTGATAGACTTGTATTCCGACGTTCTTGACGAACTGAGCGATTACGATTCCAGCTATAACACTCAAGACCACTTGCCCAGAGTAAATAAGACCATTAATTAATTAGTTAGTTGAACTAAATACTGTAATTACTTTTCCAGGTGGTTGTGGTCGGAGATCAGAGCTCAGGAAAAACAAGTGTCTTAGAAATGATTGCCCAAGCAAGAATATTTCCCAGGGGTTCTGGCGAGATGATGACCAGGGCGCCGGTTAAGGTTACATTGAGCGAAGGTCCGTATCACGTGGCACAGTTTAAGGACAGTTCGCGGGAGTTTGATTTAAGCAAAGAGTCGGAGGTAAAATTGATTTTGTCACCTGAAATCTTGAAATATAAGAGTTTTTGGCTTCTAGTTGGCGGATCTGCGGAAGGAAGTTGAATTAAGAATGAAAAATAGTGTTGCGAAGGGCAAGACTGTCAGTTCAGAAGTGATTTCCATGAGTGTTAAAGGACCTGGATTACATAGGATAGTTTTGGTGGATTTACCAGGAATAATTAGCGTAATTTACTTGTTTTTAGAATTAAGATTGTAGATTTATAAGGTTTATTTTTGATTTTGTAGACGGTGACGACAGAAATGGCTACTGATACTCGTGAAGCAATTCGGCTGATGAGTCAGCAGTACATGAGCAATCCAAATGCCATTATTTTATGCATTCAAGGTTAAGATATTTAAAAATTTTATTATTTTCCTTGTATTTATTAGATTCTTTTTTAAACAGATGGATCTGTTGACGCAGAGAGAAGTAATGTGACTGACCTAGTAAATCACATGGATCCTCAGGGGAAAAGGACTATTTTTGTTTTGACAAAAGTAGATTTAGCCGAGGAAAATTTATCAAATCCAGAAAGAGTTAGTTATGAATTTTTAATCGAAATTATAATTATAATATATATTTTTTAAAATTTAGATTCGGAAGATTCTTGAAGGCACTTTATTCCCCATGAAGGCACTTGGATACTTTGCCGTTGTTACTGGTCGTGGAAATAAAGAGGACAGTATATCGTCTATAAAAGATTATGAAGAGCGCTTTTTTCGTACTTCAAAGCTGTTCAGGACGGGCGTGTTAAGTGCAACGCAAATGACGACGCAAAACCTAAGCTTGGCTGTTGCTGAATGCTTTTGGAAAATGGTCAAAGAATCGGTGGAACAACAAGCGGATGCTTTTAAAGGTTTTCTTTTGTGAAAATAGAAAAACAAAAATTTAATATATTTTGTGTGGTTGGTTTTTATTTTACTTCAGCTACTAGATTTAACTTGGAAACTGAGTGGAAAAATAATTTCCCACGATTGCGAGAATTGGATCGTGATGAATTATTTGAGAAAGCACGCGGTGAAATTTTGGACGAGGTTGTGAACTTGAGTCAAGTGACCCCACAACAATGGGAGAACGCTTTGTCGAAGAAATTATGGGAAAAGATGGCTGTTCATGTTTTTGAAAATATCTATCTACCTGCTGCACAAACTGATAGTTCAGGGTAAGATTTTTAATAAAATGAAAAAAATATTTTTAAAATTTATTAATTAATGAATTAATTAAATTTTTTCTAGCACTTTTAACACGACTGTGGATATAAAACTTAAACAATGGGCTGAAAATACTCTACCAAAGAAATGCGTAGATGTTGGCTGGGAAACATTGCAAGAGGAGTTCCGTCGTTTCATGGAGCAGTCAAAGCAATCTAAGGACCACGATAATATATTCGATAATTTAAAAGCTTCCGTTGTTGATGATGCCATGCGCAAACATCACTGGGAGAGCAGAGCTTGGGATATGTTGGTAATTGAATTTGATTTTTTTTTTAAATAACAAAAATTAAGGCTGTTGTATTTTTAGCGTGTGATTCAATTAAATACACTCGAAGATCGTGCTGTTCATGACAGAAACCAGTGGGACCAGGCTGTAAAGTTTCTCGAGAACAGTCTGTATGAGAAAAGCAACACGAGTTAGTTATTTAAATATAACATATATTTATTTCATTTTTTTTAAATAAATTTATTCTTATTTTTTTTTATTAACAGCTGAATTGAATCTGAATGAGATGGTTGGGCCTTCGGCTTACGACAGATGGATTAAATGGAAATACCCAACGGAAGATGAACGGCAACGCAGAGCAGCCAAAGATGAATTAGAGACACTTTTGCACTTTGATTACGTGTGTATTAAACACTAATGTCATTTGACTTCATTTAGACCACTTGGTGTTTATTTTTTGTTCCAATAGAACCATAAACCCGCTTTGGCGGTGGATGAGTTAACAGCTATTCGTAAAAATTTACAAAATCGTGGTATTGATGTGGACAATGAAATGGTAATGAATTACTATTAGTATAAGTTACACGTTCAGAATTTCAACCTATTCCATACAGATTCGGCAAACTTGGCATTTTGTATATCGAAGACATTTTCTCAGAAAATCTTTAGCCAAAGCGACTGATTGTAAACGCGGTTTTTACGTATACCAACAAGGAATGGAAACTGAGGTGAGAAAATTTAATTTAAAAAAAAAATTATTTTTTTTCTAATAATATTTTTGATTTTAACAAAAATCTAGATGGAATGCAATGACGTTGTTCTTTTCTGGCGGATCCAAAGAATGCTGCAAATTACTAGCAACGCTCTTCGCCAACAACTAATGAACACCGAAGGCAGGCGACTGGAAAAGGAAATTAAAGAAGTTCTTGAAGATTACAGCCAAGACCAGGAAAAGAAATTGCAATTATTAACCGGCAGAAGGGTCGTCCTAGCGGAAGAACTAAGTTAGTAATATATTTTTAATTTGCAAACTGAAAAAGCGCACAACGAAAAGGATTGATAATTCAAGAGTTTTGTTTGGTAAAAGATTTCAACCTTTTGTTGACGAATGCGTATGTGACCTCAGCTTGGCCTGTTTAATCTCGGTGACAAACAAGGGTCGGTGTATCCCCCTGTGTAAATAAACACTGAAGGTAGAAGTTTGCAAAACAGATCTTTTCTTAGCCGGCTAACCCACGTGGCTAAAAGTAGAACTGTTTTCTCCCATAAAGTGATGATGCAAATACGAATTGTCATTTGTTGTTACCGACTGATTGGTTCCGCTAATAAGGCAAGGTTGAGTGCAATCGAGGTGAATAACCTTCCTCATAGACTTACCGTGCAGGTGGATGGAGCGGGGGAGGAGGACGGGACAGGAGAGGAGTGACGATGACGCAGCAACACCATCCTCACCCATCCTTAAGGCAACAGGAACAACTATTGTTCTGCCTTGAACAACCCTCAAGTCTTGTCCATCTTGAAATCTAAGCCTTTTCTTTCCTCGTTTGCTTTCTTTGTCTGTTTTTTTTTTTTTTTTATATATCCTTCCTCACCCCATTCCTTTTGCAAACAGTTATTTTTTTTTTAACCTGATCATCTTCCCTTTTTTTTCGTCAAATAATCCCTCACCCCTTCTGTCCCTCTTTCGTGACTCTTCCAGATTTTTTTTTCGCCTAGTTTTTTTCTTTGTAGTTCTTTCTTATCCCCTTCTTGTTTGGTCATCTTGCGGGGAGTGTTTTGTTGCCCTTTAGTTCCACCGGAGTGAAGAAGATCCCAGGGTAGAAAAAAATTTAAGGGATTGGGGGAGGGGATGTTGAAGTAGACTGCCATTCTGCATGTTAATCATCTGCCAACTAGTGACTTTGACAGACATTAGATGTTGGGAGTGTGTACTAGTCCTTTGGACACACTTTTTTTCTTCTCTTATCTTCTTTTCAGCTCTTGAGCCACTCGAGTTTTTGTCCCGCATTGAAAGCAACATCCAACAAATGATTTTTATCTTTTGTCAAATGGACAAGTTGTGGCTAATGAATTCTCCCGCTAGGTGTCAGACAGCTTGAATTAAAAAAGTAAATAATAATTAAATCATTTCGACTTTTCTATATTTCTATTTTATTTACCGAGTTCGAAAATCAGTTATTTGCTCGACTGCCTATTTTAATCAAGGTTTGAAGGTCAAGTTGTTGGTCTCATGCATTTGTTTTTACAACGGATTTACCGCCAGCTGTAAGTACATGCTTAGAGACCTGTGCTGCTTCACCCCATCAACCCGACCCTTGACCCAAATCGTGAGCCGGAAAAGTTCCCTGGGTTTTTTTTTAATATCTTTTTGGCTTTATTATTTATCGTTTGTTCTCGCAAGAAGTGACCCCCGTGCGTCTCCGCGCTAGTAAACTCGGGTTATCATAAATTCACGTCTCCGTTTTTATTATTTGGCACTCGCGCAGAAGTGTTATCATTTGACACCATCTTGTAAGTAAAGGGCTGCCTTCGGCTCGACAACGTTGCTGAAGAATTGGACTAGGTTCCATAGACCATATACGTCGTTAGTCACTCTTTTGACTAAGGTTGGAGGTTGTTGATGAAAGGTAGATACGGGCAGCGCAACAAGACAACACTGACAGTCGTGTTTACTTCGTACAACACTTTGACTCCCGCCCTAATGGTACGGATGGGCGACCAAGCATGAGGTGAGACTGGAGCTATATTTGGGGGGTGACCTGTGTCCGTCTCTGGGGTCAGCCTCAACTCCTCCTTTGGGCTTTTGTGTCCGTTCTTGTGGTGGACGCCCAACCTTATAGGTGCTTGGTCTGTCAAGCTCGGTGTGTGGCCATCAAGCCAGTGGACCCTTTTCCTCCTGACTCTTGTGTTTACGGTTCTTCACTTTGGGTACCACCCCGCGGCGATGGCCACTTGTCTGTCCACCTGGAGTTGGACTTTAGATTTCCAATAGCGTACTTGACAGTTCCTCACCTCTTTGAGTCTTTGTCAGTCCACTTCTATTAACTCGCTTTTGATTTTTCCTCTCTTTTCTTAGTGGAGAGATGTGGTGAAGTGATGGCTTGGGAATGGGTCGGCGAATTTTCTTGGGTGTTTTTTTTTTGTGGTTTTTTGATAAATTAACGCATGGTTGGATTTTTTTGTCGGTAATTGTGTTGATACATACAACTTCTACATTGAGCAGAAGTATTAAACCAAAAAATCTAAAATTAGTCTAAAATTTTAGACCAAAAAAATCCAAAATTAGTTTAAAATTTTAGACAAAAAAACCCAAAATTAATTAAAGATTTTGGAGAAAATTATCTAAAATTATTTTATAAATTTAAGGCAAAACGGGATCTAAATTGTCTAAAATTGTCTAAAATTTTCTATTAATGATACTTTTAAATCTTTAGTAAAAATAACGAAATCAGTCTTTTCCTGTTTGTGTGGTCAGTCACTTGCAATTGCACACTCAGGAGATGACAGATGCTTTTTTCTCTCCCTCTGAGGATGAAGAGGGACGTGGAGAGACAGACGAGTGGGCTATTAGGACTAAGGCATGAAAGGGGTTGACGCGAGAGGGTCAAAACCAAAAACAAACTAAATTTATTTTTACTCTCGAAGATGATTATGTTTTCATTCGACCAACCGTCGACTTCCTACGGCTGAAGATTGATATTCCGTCTTAAAACAAAAAAAAACTAAAAACTTCAGATCATCAAACTTCGTCAGCAAGCTGTCGACGTTCTGCGAACGTTCTCGTAAATTTCCCCATCTCTCGTTAAGTTGTACGCCGACACCACACACAGACAGTCTCATTGATTTCTTTGAGTAATAGATGGACTCGGCTAAGACCCACTGGTCGTCCCGTCTGTAATTATTGGTCATAATCAAGCCTCTTGATTGGTACCTGCCATTAGATTTTTTCCAGTTTTCGGTGAATGCAGTGCGTGGCTTTGGTTGCCCGTAGCACTTTTCTCTTTGTGGCGCTTTTTCTATGGACCCTCGAGCCTAATGCGGAACGTGCCCACCCTTGAAATGGATCTGCCACCCCTTCTCTTCCCCTCATCATCTCTTTCTTGTTGAACCCTCCAAATTAAAAGGTGAGAAAGAAAGGTTAGACAAGTAATAAAATTGAATTCGTTTGTTGCTATCAATTTTTTCTGCCTTTATTATCGTTATTAAACCTTTTTCAACTGACCTCTTTATGTGCGTTTGTAATAGCGGTTTAGCACCTTGTTATTGGGAATAGAAAATGTGAAAGTTATGACAGCAATGTGCTGTTTGGTTTGAGAGATACTCGTGTGTTTGTTCGTGTATTGCACCTGTGAATGTAAAAGGTGAAAAGTTGAAGTTGTTTTTGGGTTCGAGATTCTTGACGTCTGACATTTTCCTTTAACACGTTTATTATTTTTTTTTTTGTCTTTCTTTTTTTGAGATTGAATTTAATAAATTGTGTCTTGGCATTAGAGGTAACCACTGTGAATATAAATTAAACACCTGAGTTTTGACCCCCTTGTAAAATTGATTGTCACGGATTTCAAGTTTCAAGGAAATGAAAAAAGGAATTCTCGTTTTGATCTTTGTGCAGTATGTGCAGCGTGCAAGTAGATGATTATTTACTGTGTGTTAAATTTCGAAAGTATTTTATTTCGTGTGGAAATGTTTATCTAGGACGTTTTTGAGAAAATGAGGTTAGTAGTGTTTTGTTTACGTCATTAATTGAGATTGAAAATTGAAATGAAATTTTGTTTATCTATTTTTTAATAGGTTTTTATTATTATTATTATTATTATGTGAAACATTTGAAAAGTTTTCATCATAAAAATAATTATTTTTTTTTAAATTTTGTGAAACTTTTTTGTAATTATTTTAAAATTATTGGACAAATGTCATTGACAAAAATATATGGAATTTTACATTACGCCTTTAGTTTACTAAACGTAACAAAGAACGTGACCTCAATACGTTCGGTGTAGGGTAACGATGTAAACAGAACAAATCGAATACCGTATACAAAAAAAAAATGTAGTCACGGGTAATTCAATATTCACTTGTAAAAACTAAGGGTATCTAGTTCCAGATTCTTGTTTGTTTATTATTTTGATTTTGCATTCATGCTGACAGATTTCATAACTCACGTATGACGGGTCAAAAAAGAAATCTCTTCACATTTTTATTTTATTTTTAACTCGCATCGCTTTGTTCTGACCTTAAGTTACCATTGGTCCGTTTTGGCTTGGCATTTAAAATGCACCAGTTGATTAGCATTCAAACATAGCCCACGCTTTAGCTCACAGGTGTTGCCATTTCGAGGAGTCGCAGTCACGACGAGTCTGCTACTCGCACACCTTGAAGCTTGGAGATAGGAAAGCACAAACCTTCCCTTGGCCGAACCTCATTTGTACAAATCAAGCAACTTGATTTACACCTGTCATAACTTGAGGAAACTGAGCTTAAATTTATTCCGTCCTTCTTGAAATTAATTTTTTTTTCTAAAAATTACTTTTTGTTTTCCAACTCGAAATTGTATTTTATGGAAATTGGAATTTTGGAAGGGGAGGGGGAGGGGTCCTTGAGAAATCCTTGGTGGTATCTGATCTGTTTGTGCGTATGCAGTAGGAGAATTAAAAAAAGAAAAAAAAAACAACAGGTGTGTGTGTGTGTGTGGCATTCAAGTTTTCGAGCTGTCACTTGAAGCGATGCTTTGAGCTTATGCAAGAGATTTGCATAAAAGGAAGGCAAAAGCTAATTAGTTAGCATACTTTCTTCTCCGATGTGTAGTGACACGTTTGAAAAATGTTCCTTCATTTCTACATTGAACGCGAAGGAAAGGAAGGCAGAATCATGCAGCTGTGTGAACTTGGGTGGAGGGAAAAATGACCTAGAAATGGACGGCTGGAGAGAACAAAAGGGCATATTAATGGTAAACGGGATCTTCTTATCTATAAACGTGTCGCCACGTATGACAAATCGTCGAGAGTTCGCTCACCAACGTCATTTTTCTTTGAACGTGACAAGTGCATAAAAAAATATGCACGACCCTGTTAGAGCGAATTGAGTTGAGTTTTTCTTTTATGGGTTTCTTTTACTTTTATGTTCGTAGTAAACATCTGGTTCGTGAAGGAAATAGTTGATTAATTGCTGATTAAAAATATAACCAGGGAATGCCATTAAGTGTAAATCACGACTTTACTGATTTTTTTTTATGATTTTAAGTTAAAGCAGATTTTTTTTTTATAATAAGTAAAGGACTTGAATAAATGATGCATTCAATTTACCTTCGCCTCAAGTTTTTACATGATTTATCCATTTGAGAGGTGCATTTGCCCATCTAACGCATCATATTTCAGTTTGCGGTATAGGTATTTTTGCCTTCTAATTACGAGCGATTGTAAATAGTCATTATGGGAGAACGAAAAAGTGGAAAATTTTGTTCGGGCAAGTTTTTTGTTGAAAGTTATAAAGCAAGATTTTTATGACTTATACTTATGGATTCTTTGTGTTAAAGATGCGAGTTATAAATGTGTGTGTAAATCGAGTTGTCTCATGGTATCTAAACTGTGAATTGCGTATACCATCGATAAAGGTAATTGGTACTTTGCAATTTTTATGCGTAACATTACTAAGGTAAATGCTGGTTTTTAGTTTATGTATTCTGGAATATCCGGAAAATTTAAATATTTTAGAAAGTTTTTTAAAAGCATGATTTGAAAGTTTGACATTTGAGTTATTTTTTATAGAATTTCATTACTAAGGGAAAGATTAGTTTGAGTTGCTTATTGGTTTTAGATTTATAGATACAGCATCAGAAAAAAAGCCATGATAAATGTAGCTGCTGCAAAATGCAAATAACTTCACTTTTCCGTGTTTATCATTACATTTAACAAATGAAAAAGTTTTTTTTTTTTAATATATTAAATCTACATTGTATTGATAACTGGTGCGTTCAAAGTTTCTGGTTTTGTCATTTTTAGTGTTTCTATAAATAGAATAAACACGTAAGGGCAGACATAAACCATCTAAAGCTGCAAAAAGTGAAACCACAACTATAAAAGGTGGTTTTTGAAGTGTTTTATGTCTGGCTTTGGTTTTTACAACGAAGTTCAAAATGGCTGCCTCACGAGGAAGATTGGGTAGGTTCAAATTGTCAATTGATATGCGTAATGCTTACAGATGAAGCGATCACAAACCAAAAAATAGGAGTGAAAAAAAAAATTATGTTCAAACAAGTGGCCGTTTTTTATGTGAAAATGAAGGAATTTGAAATTTGAAACAATATCACACACATGCTTTTGCTGCTTATAGAAACCAAACACACCAAAAACATAAAACTTCGCCATTTAAACAAGTGTAAAACATTTACACTTCCGTAAATCATCTTGTTTTGCATGTTTTTAAATGACAGACATTTCTTACTATTCGTTTGCGTGACAATTTCGAATCAGATGTGCCAAGGTAAGTAAGTGTTAATGGGGTTATATTCATAACCATTACACTTGTACTTCAATTCATTACGAAATCCAAAAATTAAAAAAAAATAAAATAAAAACCATAATGTATATGTGAAAAATAATATTGCTTTCGAAGGCCACATAACTTTATTTTTTTCTAATTGTTGATGGCCGTGACCAATGCATTTCGACATGTTAAATTTTATTTTTTTTTACCAACTTCAACGATAGACGGTTACGAGCGCGTGCAGCATTTCTTTTTGTGGTCAATAAATTTTCCAACTACAAGCTCGTGTATAGAAAGAAAGATAAATTATGAGATGAAGATCAAAATAAAGAGGGCAAACTAAAAAGGATATATATACAATTTATGGATTCTTCTTTTACTTCTCCCCTCATCTGCACCTGTAAAATGGGTGTCCAGTGTGTTGATTCAATCTTGACCAAAAAAGTCCCATGAATTGTGAGCGGACAATTTGATGTGTCCTTGAATGATGGAGTCTTGTTTTTAAAGGGACCACCCACCAGATTAGTCTACTATGAATTTCTCTTTCCCCTAGCCACTCGAGTTGTCTGTCTCTTGGAAATAAATGTTAGCGTTCAATTGGAGGGAGATATGATGGATGAGAGTTTGGCTAGGGGAAGGCCGCGTCTGGTTTAAGAGAACCGCCACTCGTGACCCCTGGTGGTTTGCAAGACGCAATCCCCTGTCGTGGGTCTTTTAAGTGGGGCCAACGTGGCGGAATACAGCTTCATATAAAAATGGTGGTCTGGTCTGATGGAGCAGCATTCCTTCACTCCATTTGCTTATTAAGTGAGTTTGGGGATGAAGTTATGGTGGACTGTGGTCAGCTGAGTCACGATTTGCCTTGAGCTTGAGACGTATTGTGGGAATTGTTTTTTAAAAACGATGAAACAAAAAATTACTTATATTTTTTTTTCTACATCATTATAAATAAAGAGGAAGACGTTTTTTACTTCTTTTTATGTCTTTTTGGAAGTGCAAGTTGCATATATATTTGTGTATGATGACCTCTTGTGTTGATAATTTGTTTTCTTGGCGCCAGTCAGCAGCCACGTTCGAAAGCTTATGTCGATCTACCCGTTTCAAATGACCATTTTTTTCCGTTTTAAAGTTAATTTTTCACTTTTATCTTTCACCGGTTTTGACTGTGGCCTCGTCTTGTTTTCATTATTCAGTTTCGTTTAATGTAATTACCCGACAAAAAGAGTCGGTTTTTATATTTATTGATGCATTTCAGTGCAAACATCGAAAAAGCCGTTTCATTGCCACAGCACCAACACCAACACC
Organism: Strigamia transsilvanica; assembly: GCA_034701245.1. Lineage (NCBI taxonomy): Eukaryota > Metazoa > Arthropoda > Chilopoda > Geophilomorpha > Linotaeniidae > Strigamia > Strigamia transsilvanica. Next base: position 9,957 of record JAQIXU010000536.1, on the reverse strand, counting down.
GACACAGAAAGGATTTAAATATTTAACATTCCCCTGCTGTGTCATCTCGTTGAAAGGAAAATGATGTGAAAATTAAAACATCATTAATGATTGAAATAACCCCTTGGTCCCTCGGATTAGGTGCTCCTACCAATGCAGTCATCCTTGAATACAAATCACGGAGTAGAGTGGGGCGCGCGTGTTGCACGTGGCATTGAAGCCGAGGAAGATGGATGCACTTGTGCCCTGTCCGCCCCCACTTGTCGGGACACGCGTGTTATGTGATCACGTGTCGTCCTATATTAGAGAGTCGTGTCGGGCGTTGGTGTAAATTAATTTGTGGGTGAGGCTGGGGGCCCCCACGTCGGATATCCTTGAATGCACTTGGAATTTTTTTTGTTTTCGTTTTTATTACCTGCCAATTAAGTGACACAGGTGGGTGATGCCTGCGGCGACTTAGTGGGCTGCACCTCGAGCCCCGGGCGTGGGGCGAGGAGGTCGGGAGTGGCACATGACTGCGCTGTGGTGGAAAAGTGGGCAGTAACTGGTCGGGATGCAGGTGACGCCGAGTTACACGCCTACACAGACTCGCTCTCTTTTGTGCAACCTAGACACTATGGGACCGTTCAAGGATATACAGACCGAAATTTGTGTGTTGTGTAATTGGAACTTTGCGTTGCAGAAGTCATGTGGTAGCGACTAGCGACTACTGGCTCGTTTAAGAATAGAAAGCCAGAAAGGGGAATTTGAGCTTGGAGGGCATTTTGTCTAATGTCACCAGTTAATTTGTTAGGACTTCATTTTACTTATTTATTTATTTATTTATTTATTTATGTATAATCATTTCCTCGTGGGTGTGACGTGAAAATGTTCATGCTTGACTTGCTAATCAGATGTTTGCATGGCAAGGTCTTTCAATACACTTTGATTACAACGAGTTGCAGTTTTGTTTAGCTTTTTTTAATTTTTTAGACTTTTTTTTTTTTTTTTTTTTTTTTAGTGTTATTTTAGAAATTCTGAGCGTCTTTTGAATGGAATCGTATTTTACTTGTGTTTTGATAGCCCTATTCGGTTGTAAAAAGAGGAAGGGAGAAAAATTGTTACTACCATGCTGTTTTCTAATTAGACTGACTGCTGGTTTAAGTTTCTCAGCATTGGGGAGTGTAATGGGGACAGAAAAGCTTTTACTTATTTGGAGCTTCGGTGCAGATTTTCAATGCGGTCATGGACTTTATGCCAAAGGGTGCACAGGTGAATTTGGCTAATTTCTTTGCCTGTTGGCTTCACAGATTTCTCATGTATATTTAATTGAAATCATTAAGATTCATTTTTTATCTTTTAATTTTTTTTTTCTTTAATTTTTTTTTTTTTAATTTTTTTTTTGTACTTTTGATGAGAAACAGAAAGCGCAAAGGGTGATTTGAAGGAATGTTGCGGCTAATTTCTTTGACATGTTTCTAATGGAGAAAAAAAATTATTTCTTTTAGGAATAATGCAAAAGATTTGTTCCACCTCCTTGAAGGCAACCTTTGATTTGCAACTTGTGTTTTAGTTGGTGGACCACCCACAGATGAAATTGGCTTACGCCAATTGCATTTGAACTACTGCAACTTACCTTTTGCTATCATAAACTAAAATTCAGCAACCAGTCATTATCTTTAACCACATACATTTTTGCAAGGGCTTAGTGATGTATCCAATTCGGAGCTGTGACTCCATTATACAACTATTTCTTTGAACGAGAAGAATTAGTTTTTTTTAAGTTGTTTTAAAGTGTACTTATTTTTTTTCGTCCTGCTGTGAGTTTACCCCTCACCTTTTAAGAAATGAAAGAGGTGATTTTTTGTCGGGGCGTGAAGTTGTGAGTTTTCTATTCAACCCGTTTGTCCCTTGGCAAACTTCTTTATCATTTGAATCAGAATTAAGGCTATGTAGGGAGTTCAGCTTCATTTGCTCGCGGAACAAGATGTCTTCCACCCCACAGTTACAGAGGGATAGAAGGGGCGACGAGTAACAACACCTCGAGAGGATTCCTTTTTTCAACTGGCATCACCCTATTTCTCCTTTTTTTTATAAGGGTTTTTTTCTTCTTTTTTTCTTCTTCTTTTGCTTTCACTTTAAAGAGGGAAATTTGCATGCTTATTGGATGGAAAATTGTAATATCATTTTGAGCGTGCAACAGTTGCATTGCCTGCATTTTGACAGACTTGCGGTACTCAAAATACATTGCAGTGTATTACAATATACTGTGAAATGTATAGCATTTGCAGAAATCCAATTTGGAAAGCATTTTTGCATGCTATTGGTTTGGAGAATGAATTTTGAAATGCATTCCACAATATGTCTAAAATGTATTTTAAATTACTATTGTCAAAATGCATTTTTTGCAATTATATTATGAAATAAATTATTTAATATACAAATAATACTTAAACTTTTCAAAATGCTATACATTATACAATACATTTATTGAACCATATGGGTAAACTTGTATTCATGCGGACAAAGGTGAATTTGCTGTGGCATCCAAATCGAAACACTGTCCTAACGATTTCTTCTTCGAATGCAAATGCTCGTAATTTAAATGAGTTTGGACAGATTGACAGCTATTATCTGACTTGCTATCTGTACAAAGTAAACTTATTATTTGCGGAGCATTGCAATTTGCCATTGATGATTTTTATCGTGCTCTAATTCTAGAATATTTGTTTTAATTCAAGTGGAGGATTTCCAGTTTTTAGTTTGTACGTGCCAACAAATGATAAATTTACTTTCCACATAATTCTCGTGATTAATCCAACGCGATTTAATGACCAGTTGTTGTTATTTTCTTTCTTTTTTCTTCCCATTTCTCATTATTACACTCGAATAGACTCGTGACAAATTGATGCAAAAGCTATTTTCTAATTTCCACGTAAAACAAATTTCCTGATGCGTGGAAATACACGAAGGCAACTTCTCAACCCTTGCATTAATTGTGCAACAGGTGCGCCGAACAGAAGGTGGATGAGTTCAATCTTTCTTTGTACTGTATACATATTTTTTTTTAAAATCGCTTTTAAAATTTACTGGGGAGAGCGAGATCATTTCTATCACTTTTAAACGATCAAAAGTGATCCGCAAGAGTCCCATTTCATTTGCGCTGGCATGGACATTAATTTGTGCGTCTCAGTTGGGGAGAAAACGACAAGATGTCATGAGATAAATTTTTGGCGACAAGGAAAAGTCATTTGCGGCACATTATTTGGATGTCGGGAGCTTCTTGCACTTGTACTTGGGCGTTGGGACCAATCTAAAAGAGTGTTATACTTTGCACCTGGTTTTGAGCACGACAATTTTTAATTAAATAAATTGATTCTATCTAAGTCTACTCAATTTTTTTTCCTCTTTTAAAAGTCTCAGTCACGCTATAATCTCAACTCATTGGTTTTTTTTTATTATAAAATCCGTTATGCCTTTAATTCCGTTGGGGTCTTGGAATTAGACAAAGCTTCATCAAGCCTTGACAAGGTGATTGATTTGTAGCAAGGGCAAAAACTGATGTGGATTGTAATGAGTGGGCGATGGAGCGCCACTGGCGTTCCACCTATAAATCTTTTGGGTGCAAAGATGACCGGATAATTTCCTTTTTACCAAGCATGGAAAAATTTAATTTAAAAAAAAAATTGGAGATAACACCTTTCGGGCGATTCTTTCACACGTTACAGGTGTCAATCATTTTCTCGCAGCCAAACAAGCATTTGACACATTGTTTCATCACGTTTCAAGATACTGTATATATATTTTATTAATAATAGTTAGCTTTTTTTTTGTTTGCGTTATAATATCATAGCATTGGGATTGATTGGCAGTTGTTATAATAAGATTGCCCGTCGGGTTATTTTTTCCCAAGTTTTTCTGAGGGTGGGTTCGTTTTCGATGGTGATGATTAACATTTGATAACGGTAATAAGTACTCAGTCTCCCCTCCTTCTCAGTCTCTTATCTCGGCGAAAACGCGTGTGGGTCGGGGTGATGTTTCGTGTTTGGGAGCAATTTGGGTGTTTGCTGATGAAAAGGCTCACCTTGATCATCTGCTATGTTTGATGATGGATGGTCACACTCACGTCAAATATCAAAACCAACCTCTCTGGGAATGTGTCTCGACAATTATTTTTTCTTTTTCTTTTTATTTATTATTATTTTTTTATAGGACAGTACAATTATGTTGTTTAAAGAAAGGTTTCCAGGTGTGAGAGGCTCGTTTTCAGGTGAGAGAGATGGGCAATCATGAAATAATGCTGTGGGGAGCTATAGATATGATTTAAACCTTGTATTAGCAATTGCAGCGAGTTGAAGAGAGCGGGAATTGTTGGGTTTGTGGGTTGAATTGATTAAGATCGTGTAAGGTTTGTTGCAGGATTTGGTTACGTGAAGTCGTTTTTTAAAAATAGCCTCGGGTGTATTGGAGGGCACGGAGTGTTTCAGTGACATTGGTGAGACAGCTCAGGCGACCGCGCCCACTACCAAATTGACACCGAGGCAGGTGTGGGATGCGAGTGTGGTAATTGGGATTTGATAATTTTTTTTTATTTGTTGTTGTACGAGTTATTATAAAAATGGAGTTGGGGATTTCAATCAAACCGGAAGCACAGTGATTATTGCACGAGCGTCGGGTGTGGTGATGGGAAGTGAGTCGTTGAAGATGGCACTAGTGCGTTTCCTTTTACCTTGAAAATAAAACAAACTTTGCTCTAGTTTTGCGCATTTTGTTTGAAAAGCAATTTTATTTTTGTTTTTTTTTGTTTATTTTCAGAAAAAGTGCGTCAAATTCAAGAGAAGTTGGAGGAATTTATTCAATCGCTAAATACCGAGAAAAGTTGAATTTGAATGTCTTTGTCCTTTTTTTTTGGAATTTGTTATAGTTTTTAAAATTAGTGGACAACATATATGAATTAAAAATAACACATTGTGATCAAGAGGACAAAAAAAATTTCTTTATTTCCTAATTGTACAAAAGTCAAATGAAATTGCCATGTGTTATTCTAATTTAAAAAAATTGAAATAAAAAGTAGAAATAATAAATTTTATTTAAATATCCGCGAAGCGAATGGGTGGGTGGGGATGTTGACCGAGACGCACGTGCCTGTATCTCCTGCCTTAGGCAACTCCACCCAGTATTCACGTGGATCGTTACAAAGCGGAATGGCAATTATTTCACACCGTCTCCGAATTTCCTTTGGCGTCGGTCCAACAGGTACATGAAAAGTAGGTTTTATTGGCATTTGGCAGCGGGCCAGGGCCGACACGTGCAACAGCCGTGTTAATCACTTTTGACCGCTTTACACAAAACTTTCATATCAAATATAAAAAAAAAAGAATAAAATTTGAAAACGAAGGTGTAAAAAAAAATTGAATATTTTTTTATTCTAAAATATAATTCTATATTTTTCATAGTTGAATGAGGTAAATTGTACAGCAAAATAGAACAGGTGTGAACGGTATAACAGAGTATCACAGTATTGTATACACGTCAATTGTAAAAATGAAACTACCACGGACGCCACACTTCTTGCGATTTAATGAGATTGTTATCTGGAGCACGTTGTGTTTTTGGATTGTACGTAGGAAGTATAAAGGCTATTTGTCCATTAGCTAACCGCATGGGAATCAACTGAACTCCACCGATCACTGGTATCAAAGTTTGGACGGAATCAGGGACGCATTCAGCATCCATAATTGTTGATGTTGATGGCTCGGTTGTCAATTCGCGATTCGTTGCAGTTGGGGTTGTTGATGTTGCGGTTCGTTTCAACCCGTTCATACACCTGGACAGGTGATTAATTAGGCGAGTTCGTGTGGTTTCATCGATGTGGCCTTCCCCACCTTCGAGGTACCGGGTTACTTCGTTGGCACATTCACCATATCCAGCGCTGAACTTGGCTGATGTCAATGATGAATTATCTGAGTCCGCATTTGCTGTAAATTTTGTTTTAATTTTTATTTTTAGAATTTTTTATTTTTAATTGTGTAATAAAAATAAAATAACATTCAGTTAATAAGACAATAAATGTACCTGTTAACTGTTGTCGTTGAAGATTTTGGAGGTATTTGACTGTCATTTCAAGAATATCTGCTTTTTCTAATTTGGAATGTTTTGAATTCTAATTTTTATTTTTTTAAAAAGAGGAATAAAAGTTGAATTAATATTCTGTTGGTGAGTTTTGATTTATTGGGTCTTACATCTTTCTTTACTGCATTTAAGATGAGTGTTTTAAGCTCAGTAAGCGAATGATTTATTCGAGCTCTTCTTCGTTTTTCCATTAAAGGTTTATTACTCTATAAATTTGAAATTAATATTTTAGTTTGAAACAAAATATTTCTCATTAAACATTTAAAAAAAATTATAAATGTTCTGACTTACCCTGCGAGCTTCACTCGCTTTGCTGGACGCGGTTTTTTCAGCTGGCATGACGTTGGCTCGTGCTACAGGTGTGAGGCTGGGAACGCTAGCGTCTTGTGAGACACGCGAATGAGCGGATGCCGCTTCACCAATGGCGCGAGCCAGGCGCGGCCCCGGCGCGTGACTGAGTCACATGTGATTGGCCGAGCTGAGAGACACATCCGTGGGGCATCACAAACGAGTTACACGTCACGTGGATTTTTTTCCTTGCCTTCTTAGGTCGGCACGATGCTCGTCGACACCTGTGCGCGCGTGCCATCGTTTTTGATTAAGGTGCTTGGAACGCGGGGGCAAGTGTGGGAAAACTCCACCTTCTTGCAGAGCAAGAGAATTCCGCCGAAGGGAAAAGCCATCACGAATGAATGTTGTGCATGCAGATGTGTGCAGACCCGCTGGGGAGAACCTTGATTCAAAAATTAACTTACACTTTGAGGGAAAAAAAATAAACATTCTAAAAATAATTTATAACAGGAACAGTTTTCAGACATTAATTATCGTAATGTTACTTTTAGATGATTTGCATTATTTATTTATTTTTTTTAACTTTTTTATGTGTTTGTATTTTATTTTTCCATTTTTTTTTCCCATTCAATTTGGAAATAAAATAAAAGGAAAACGTGCTGCAGATATAAAAGAGATTTAGAAATGGGAGGAAATCCATGTATTCGGTTAGGTCCTCGTGCCTCACTCTACAGACGATGCATGGCGCGAACCTTGGACGTTTCCTCCCCACGCGCACGTTCGCGGAACCAGTTACTAAAGCTGTTCAACTTCCCGTCTCAGATTTAAAATCATCCATAACTCGATTGTTGTGATTATCATTCTGTTTTAATGATTGCATCAAAACCGAGAAGACAATTGGCGTGAACTGTCAACCGTGTAGCATATCCACAGCGATCGCTTGAAAATACCAAAAAATGTATTATATATTAAATAAGCCAGGTTGATTAAATAAATATGGAGTAGTCTACACAGAAAGCTTTACAATAAGAATGAGTAATGGCAAGGCGATGGCTGAATGATTGGCGAGGAGATGCTATAAACCTTAAAAATTATAGCATTCCATTTGCATTGCATCAAGTATTCTTGCTTTTATAACTTTGATTCTTTCGTAGTGAAATCGTGGAAATTAGCATTTCAAATGCGTACAATTTTTTTATTATCGCTAATTACCCTTAGATTATTTTATCGGTGTCAATCAGTTTACGTGAATTGGAATACCAGGTGTTGTGCGTTGTTGTTCGCGGAAGTGTCTCATTTCTACAGAAGGTCGTTACAAAATTAACCTGTGGCAAGTTTATGGCTGCAGTGGCCTACACTTGACCACCAGAATTTTTTTTCTGGTTAGACATTTAGAGATGTGGAGATTCGTGGAACCGGTCTCCCTCATTTTAGAACACTTGCGGGAGACGGGGGAGGGTCAAGAGGGTAATAACTGGCGGGTACAAGGAACGCCGACTTGAGAAGAAGGAGGCGGAGGTTTGAGACGCAGGGGTCTTAGCTGGGTGTAAATCACCGACAAGAAAAAGGAACGAGTTGCACTCCAATGATAAAGAGTGGTTCGCGTCCTGTTGCACGTGGACAGGCATGATGGGAAAATGAAAGCGAAACAGTTGAGTGGCCTTTACAAAAAGGGAACCTCGAGTCCATTATGTACTTATGACGTCACTTGACCACTTGTCACAGTAATTGCCCGTCGGCGTCCGAACAAAGTAAAACCCCATCACCCTAGGGAGTCTCTTCATTTGCATCCCGGGAACGCGGAACGCCCAGTTCTAAGTGCTGGGCGCGCGTTTTACTCCCTATCCCCGCCGCTCTTGTTTGGCCAGGTGGTGTTACGTGGCTCTTCTATCGGCATCTATGAGAATCACTAGCCTGTGACGTGGTTTTCTAGCTTTGAACAATGTGTCATTTCCCCTTCTCTCACGAAAAAACGCTGTTTCAACTACGGCGCTAGTGATTGATGGAGAAGCTGCTGACAGGAATGAAGTGCATAACAGACCTTGTATAATTAATTCACCTAAAGCAGGTGTACACTGATTTATTTGCTTCGGTCACTTTGAACCAACAATGACACTATCTTTTTTTGCCTTCAACTTTTCTTTTATTCAAATCTTATTGTTTATCAATTCAAAGTGGGTTCTATTTTTATGTCCACAAAAATTGTGATGACCGCAATGTAAATTTCACCTGAAATTCAGTTGTTTGCCCACATTCTTGTGGTAGTCTGTCTTTTTACCTCTCTTCTTTACCCTTCCATTGATAGCAATCGAGCCTTCCTTTTTCTTTTTCCCCACCCTATTCACCATTATCCTCTTTTGCCTCGGGGTCTCTTACCTGAGTTTTCAGTCGCCCGCCCGGAAAACTGCTCTGCACGCTCCGTTGGCGCCAACACACATTTCGATGAAATAAACTACAAATACTCAAATCTAACTTCTCAGTTTTCGAATCAATCAATTTTTATTTTCAATTATTTTTCCTGCAACATTGATTATAAAAAAAAAATGTCAAAAAAAGTAGTGAAAGTGAATGACAATAGGGTGATGTGATGGAGGGTGATTCACCCCTCTCCCAGCAAATTTTTTTTTCAGGTAACCTGGTTTAAATCTCTTCACATCTTTTGATATCAAATGGTGACTTCCCTTACATAAAGATGAGCCGATGACACCTTATAAAAGAAGTGCACTCATCTACAAAGCATCTTCTATCTATTGTCAAATTTAACTCTTGAAGTTAAACAGGAGTAAGCTTCTTTTTATATTGTGTCGTGTATAAAATATTTTGTAAATATCTTTTTTTAAATATTTTTATATTTTATTTTATTTTATTTTTTAGTTCAGTATCAGGTACTTGAAGCATATTCAAATATGTGCGATTGTTGGAGTATTGAAAGCACTTCAGGTGAGATTTTCTCAGGTTTTGTATTCTTCTGGGTTTTCTATGGGTGATTCATGAGACGGCCCGAACCAAATGTAGTCCAAGCCCTTGTCCAGTGGTGTTTGTGGCCTGGGGTGAGATTGCCATTTGATCCGTCCATTTTGCGCCTTCATGGGTGTTAGTGTACATGTCGGTCCGATTATTTTCCACCCAATTGGTTTGTAAAGCTTTTTGCACGTTCTGAGAACATTTTCGCCCCATTTTGGCGCCATTTTTGTTGATCAACAGCAATTATGTCATAGAGCGAGAACCGGCAGGTGCAGATGTCCATCGTATTGATCGTTAAAATGAGCTCGGTCGAGTAGTTGGTTGGGTTAATCCTTCATGAGGCCAGGAGGAATTATTTGTGGCCTGGGGTTGCATGTTTGCAATGGACGCTGCCTTTTCGCACGTCCCCACAATGAGACAGGTGCTGATCCGTATTGTGATCATTAGGAGTGCCTACCCGCAAAGAGCTCTTCCTTCAGCATATCTTTAAGCTGACGGATCTACCATCAAAGAGTGCGACTGAAACCGACAATCCGCCTCATTAGCTTCGGAGACTCTTCAAGTGTAAATTGGTGTAAATTGGTTTGTAAAATTGATTGTGAAGAAATATTT
>JAQIXU010000535.1:0-30671 GCA_034701245.1 Strigamia transsilvanica | reverse complement strand
CTAGCATTATTATTTTTTAAAGATATAAGCCCTTAACTTTGAAAGTAGCTGTTGTAAACTTACTTTTGCCCCCCACTGTACGCACCCAAGATCTAAACTCCTAATCACAAAAAAAAAATCAAAAGCTTAAATTCGCTGGAGTTTTATCCTGTTTTGTAAATCTTCCAAGTCGCATGATCATTATCGTATTACCTCGCTTTAATCTGCATACCGCTATAGCGCAAGTTTGACCCGACTTGCGGTAAACCCCGTTTTTACGGCCAGAATTTTACCTTACAGCGGGATAATACGGTATTGATAAAAGAGATGCAATTTTCTGAGAGAAAAAGTTAGACGATTTTTGAGAAAAGTCGCACCCTTAAGGATTTATAGGTAACGAAAATAGCAAATGCCATATCCGGTTGCAAAGGGCCACATAAAATTGTTTCTTTAATTGAATACAGATAGAAAGAAAGCTACTCTTGCAGTTATGTTACATAACATGTTTATCCTATTGGAAGACTTTCTTCTTCCTATTTTGAAATAATTTATGAGACAAAAACTTTGTTTTTGCAAACAGAGCAAACACGTTCGCTGACTTTTCAGAATAAAGAAGCGGTAATTCATTTAATGTAAATCTAATACTTAATTACCGTCAGCTACCAACACACTTCCTTCAAAACAGGTTTACTCACCAACTGCTCCACTTGTACGACAAAAATCCCCAATTGAAAATTCAACTCACATTCACTTGAATGAAACATTGGTGCAAAATACTACACTGTCCACCCTCCAGTTTAACCCACATTCAAATCTTGAAAAAACAAAATAAAATAAACAAACGCATCCATGCCTTTGACTCGTCTTACCAGTCCTTTAACCCGCAACAGGCCACACAAACACAAGTTTAACAGGTAAAAGAAGTATCACAGACCCACATGAAAACCAGTTCCCTGATCCAATTGCCTATAATAGGATTTGTTTTTAAGTTTACATTTAAGCAACTTTTTTATTTCTTTATTAGTTTTCAATTTATCTGTTTAATGACACGCCTTACCACCGAACTGCTTCGCTAACTGATACGAGTTATGGATGAGCTATTCAATTCCTACCTCCTTCACACGTGTAATGCTAAAAATAAGTTAACACCCCGCTCTTTATGATTAGATTTACTGTTTTGCGTCACCAGATGTCGGAAGTTGTTTGAGCGCGCTGTGTAATCGTAACATAAAAAGCTTTTAAAGTATGAAATTTGAAAATCTTTCTGTGAAATATTAATTTTGATGAATGAAATAGCTTTTTTTAGCAGTTTTTACAACCTCTCGGGTTTTCATGTCATTTTTTTTAAAAATTTTAGAACGCATTATCGTATTGCCAAAAACATAACCAATCACTAAAATGGTATATAAATAATAAAATATTATTTACAACATTATTTTCGTCCAAAAATCGATTAAACAAAAATAAAACATAAAAAATATTCACCTTAAATTATTGAATTTAATTAGGTAAATATAAAAAAGAAAAAAAATCATGGTTAATTTCCTATTCACACGCAACCATTAAAAATTTTACAACCGCCTTGAAATTGCCACATTCAATCACCTAATTAATAAACCAAACCAATAAGAGAAGAAAAAAATATACATATAAACTACTTACTCTAAAGTACTAAACCGCAATAAAACTGGAATAGTGTCAAAATCCATCTCATCATTAACCCTAAAGAAAAACATCGGTTCGATTCACACATCTCCTGCGAATCATAAAATTAAAATAAAAAAAAAAAAAAAAAAAAAAAAGTCAGATTAAACATGGAAAAAAAATTGTAAAAAATAAAAATTAAAAAAAAAAAACCTTCCTTACAGCTATCATGATCAAGCACAAAGATCACCACAGCGTTTAAACTCTTCCAGGGTACATACTCAGGACGTACTTCCTGGATACACAACAAGAAGAAAATATTCATTTCCGTTTCCTTTACTGTCAACTTGCAAGCTTTCGGTAATCTCTTTAGTCAACACGGGTTTGTGACGTCAGAAAAATATTATTTAAATGAATTAATCTCATTACCGGTTATAAAATAATATTATTTTTACAGTTTGATGGAGAAAATGAATAATATTTCTTGATAAACATGCAAGTTTTCAGCTATTTTCAATTTGATTTGCTTAAAAATCCAAAATCATAAAAATTCAAATATTTTTTTTTCTTGAATAACTAACACCCACAGGGGTTGAGTTAACACTAAAATAATATCCCGTTTCCTTTCGTGGCATAGCATGAATAATTTTTATAACTTCAGAATATTAATGAATAATTAGGATTCTATTTCATCATTCATAACTAACATAAATTTTACATCAAATAAACAAGAACTTTAAACCACAGCTGCTATAGCAAACTTTTAAAACCTTGGTAATTAAATAGCACTCTAAAAACAAACAATTTGAATGTATAAGTTAATTAAAACGCTTCCTAGTATTAGACTTGACAATTGGCTTATTTGTAATTCCACAAACCAAATGATCAATTACTCAATTTGTTAACTCTCAGATAGAGTTTTGGTGGGAACTGCAAGTACCAATAAATATATAAAAAGGATAAAGAAATATCCGCAATTCTCGCTAACTAATTCATAAACGTTCTTAGTGCATTACTAATACTAAATAATAAATGTGGCTGGTGCTTTTTGAGCTTAAGATTTATTTAACATTACAAGCGTATTTTACGTTGGCAAATTTTAATACAACAAAAATAATCCAATTTGTCAAATTTCAAAGCCAATTCTATACTATTTACTATTTATTATATAATTAATTAATTTGGGCTTCCTTCGCTTTGTCCGAAATTCAATTCAAAACCAAAAAAAAAGTAACCTTTCTCAAAAGAATAGGAAAAAAGAAATTATATTTACATAAACTACTTCCATCACGTAGATTGTCGTGATGTGATGGAAAAAATAACAAAAAAATTACACTTAAAAAAATAGGGTAAAAAAAACCTAATTGTTTCTATGGATACTACAAAAATAATAAACCTTGAATGAAAAAAATTATATATAAAACTTGTACCCATGGAAACTAGAAAATGTAAGACTTCAAAATTTTCCACGGGGAATATAAATTAAAAATGTCCAAAAATAAAAAAAGATAAAACAAATACAAAAAAAAATAAATTATGACATCCGAATTGATTAATTTCCTTATTAAAATTTCGGTCTTACGCTTAAATTAAAAAAACCAATAAAAACAAAAAATAAAAACGCAAAAATAGTAGCAACTTTATTAATCTTGTCGCTATGACAACGACAGGTGGAAACGATGACCTCCTCATTCCCACACGGAGCGAGAGTATTTAATGGGGTCAAAAATAGAAAACACGCAGATGAATAATTAAATTGTGTACCCAACCAGGTAATACATTTCAAATGAAGCTTTAACTCAATTTTCCCAACCAAATTCGGTACTGAAATCAACTTACAGCTCAGAGGAAGAAAGAAAACGAGTAAAAAAAAAAAATCTTACTTTTTTCCATCATTTCCATTCGTCTTCACTTTCACTACCTTTGGATAAAATTTCTTAACAAATGCTTTTCCTGATGTGGTTGCTGTTTGCCTAGCAATTAACAGTTCCTTCGGCCACATAACGGCCGTCACAAACTACAGATAAAAGTAAAAATAGCCCAAATTCGTTGCCAAAATCAACTGGCAAAAATAATTAACGATTTAAATCTTAATCCCGCTTACTTTATATCTGCAAATCAACTGAGAACTACGAGTCGCTTTTCTAATCGAACAAGCCTTTAGTTTGCCAACCTTGATAACTGTTCCAGCAAAACCCTCCCATCATCGGGCTTTACGTCAACAAAACACATTTTGTTTTCGTCATTAGACGAATGAATCCACAAGTTATTTTAAGTTGAGTTTGAAAAGGAGAAGGTTGTTGGACCGAAGCCCAATAGAACTGCACCTTGAATCAATGTCAAGTCGACAACAAGTTGGAATTTCTATATTTTATACACCGCACGTAAACTCCTCGTATTTTGCTATTACAATTTTTTGAAGGGAAAAATAAACACAACTTATTATTAGGTTTTAAAACAACTTTACACCGCACTCTGTTGACTTTTATTTTTTATTTTTTTTCAGAAAAAAAAAAAATATTTTTTCTTCTCTCTGATGTTGCAATAGATGTTTATTGCACAGATTGTTCTACATTTTTAACTGCAGCAAACGCATAAACTCAGTAAATTGCTTTTGCTTTACCCAGTTTTTTTTTTTTAGCGTACCACAAAAATTGCAATTAAATATTTACAAACATAAAATGTTTCATTCAGTTCTTACTATCTAGCAAAAGTTAAACTTAAATTGTGTAACTGCGCTAGATAAGACCGTTTGTTAAGATCTCGAGTTACTACATTTATTAATATCGTTTCAAGCTTACCGGTAAGAAGGACGGTTTCTTGAAGGCGGTAGTTGCAGAAATCGATCAGGAAGCACACTAAAAATACCACCGTCGAAGACATCACCTTCGATTTCGCTCGGTTCGGCATTGATGTCGTTGGTTGCCATTATAATGAACACATTGAATGTGGATGGATCTTAAAAACAAATTTTTTTATTAATTATAAAGGAATAAAAAGCTTTTTGTGATGTGAATTATGCGTGGTAAAGAAACACGTAATCGATTTCACATTGTGATTTGTTTATAGTTTAATGTCAACAATTTATTATTTTAGTTTGTTTAATTTAGTGATGGCAGAAAAGTAGTAATTGTAACATAAATCAAAATAATCAATTAATAATGATTTCAAAAAAAAATGTTTGTAGACCGAGCGTTGGATTTCATGAATGCAGATTATTATTACAAAGTAGTTAAAAAGTATCCAATTTTAAGCTTTTTGCGTTTTAATTCGCTACTAACATTACACTTTGAAATTTTCCTTAAATGAAAAGGTGAGGAAAAAAGTCCATTAAAAGTTTTATATTCACTATAAAGAAAAATACATTTAAAAAGAAAAACTTGTATAAACAAGTTTCTGTTTTTAATAGTCGTTTTAAACATTTATATTAATGAAGAATTTCAAATTATAATTACGTATTATCTACGAAAAACATGAATCATCACAACAACTCAATCGAACGTAGTGACAATTCCAATCCAACATATTTTGCAACATTTTTACCATTTTTCAAACCGACAAAATCACAACACTGCTTCCTTCCATGCATACTCGCTTCTAAAGGATGTTTTTTTAATCAAATTTAAAAACTTTTTTTAATTTTATAAATGGATTACCTTGTGGTACTTTGATTATGGACGCTCAGGGAAATCACAGATGTTGTTGCATGCATAATACTGTCTATTCTCCTTCGTTCGCACTAAATTAATTCTTTGTCTTTATTCCTAAAAGAAAAAAAATAATTAAAACACTAAATAAAAATTAAACCACGTGTTCCAAACATCAAAATAACTTCACTACAACTAGAAAAATCGACCCACAACTTGCGAAAGTAGAATATTCCGTTCGAATACCATTACCAGCTTGTCACGATCGTTCTTAACCGTCACTACGTTAAGCAGTAGTCCAAATTTAGCAAATAGTATGTGATATCAACACGGTACAAACAACTAGTAAAACTTTTTTTATTTAACTAGAACTAATTTACCTTATTTCTACCGCCATATTTACAGTCAACCACCTGCTAGGGATTGTGGGAATAGTGATGAACTCACTACGCGTCTTTTTTTGTTAATCAACCGGTTTCTTAACGTCATTAGCTGACGGCTGCAAAATTAAATATGATAACTCATGTGTCATCTCCATTGAGTTTCTCATTTACTTTTTGACGCTAGATAGAAGCACAAAATTAAAACTTAAAAAATCGAAAGGAAAAAAAAAATTATTCGCGAGTTTATTACGATAATTTCCCACAAGGTAGCACTAAAATGCAGCGAAAAGAAATATTTTTGGTTGTCATAACGACCATAAATATTATTAGTGAGCATGGAAGAGCAGCCGGACTACGATTTGAAAGGGAAAAGTGGAGAATTGCGGGTTAAAGTTATATGCTTGGGTGATAGTGCTGTAGGGAAATCAAAGTGAGTAAATTGCAACGAGAGGCCAATTGCCTCAATATCCTGCGAAAATTCGCTTTTTTTCCCCCCTTCGTTTTGTTGCATAATTCAAAATATTGATCGAAAAATAATTAGAATCAATTTTTTTCGAATATTTTTCAGATTAGTAGAGCGATTTTTAATAGACGAATAGTATCCTTTTCACGTCCGAATTTATTTCAATTTTTTTTTATTTGTGTACTTTTCTAAACTAATTTAATAGTAAAAAGCAGCAATTATCAACTTACGCTTTGACCCTCTTTCAGTACAAAACTAAAATTGATAATGAAGAAGTCGTAGTCGGTAAATTTACACGAAAAATCGTACCATATTATTTATTTATAATTAATTTTACCTGTGAATATTTCAGATTTTTGGGACACAGCTGGACAAGAAAGGTTTAACAGCATGCACGCGTCGTATTACCATCAAGCGCACGCCTGCATTTTGGTGCGACGAATTGCAAGAAAATAAAAGTTTTGTTTAATAACAATCAAATTGTATTGACGCAGGTATTTGACACAACAAGAAAAATAACGTACAAAAATTTGGCAATTTGGTATAATGAGCTGCGTGAATACCGCCCAGAAATTCCTTGTTTTTGTGTTGCCAATAAAATCGATGGTAAAATGTCAAGGGGTTAAAAACAAATCAAAATTGATTTTCCACCCACTTGTAAACAATTTTTGGCTCTTGAGTTAATATTTTTATTTTTTTTTTCTTGCAGTCGATTACAAGGTCACGCAAAAAGCATTCAATTTTCCTAAAAAACAAAATCTGCCTTTTTATTTTGTATCTGCATCTGACGGGACTAATGTGGTTAAGGTAAACGAGTAAATGAAAAATATAATAGATTTTGAAATGTTTTTTCATTTGTTTAGTTGTTCAAAGATTCAATACAAGCAGCTATAAAATACAAGAAAAATCCGTCTGATTTTACGGATGAAATTTTAGAAGAATTGGAGGTAAATAGCGGACCAGGGTTTTGTTGTTTTTGTTAGAAATCTTTTATTTTATCTCAGCACATGAATACTGGCATTGGTGTTGACTTCGAAGATGAGGAAAGTGTTTCGAGTTAATACTGGAAACTTGTTTTACCTATTAACCTATTTTTATTTTTTATTCTTTTGTATTTAAACCAATTTTAAAATATATTTGAATATACTTGTTACAACATTTCTTGCATTTTTTTTAATGTAAGCACAATCAATCATTAAAGTTACACTATGCATCCATTTCATTTCATTTTATTCTTATCTTTTGTTGCTGATGGAAAAGGAAATTTAAAAAACCCTAAATGATTATTTTATAAAAATTATCACCTTTTAATTATGCATTAGGAAAAACATTACATTCGTACTGCCAATTATTTTTGGCGTTCAATTGAAACTTTAAACCAGTTATAAATCAAAATGGAAGATAAAATATTGTAATTATCTGGTGATTGCAAACCATTAAACCCGTTTTGTCAATACAGTTGCATAATGGCATGAGAATATAATGATATAATGCAATTTTATGTTAAAACAGAAGGAATTTAAAAAAAATCAATATTTTTCTAAACTAAAGTAAAAATAAAATTTCAACATATTTTAACTTTATAATCATTATCTTAATCTTTCGTATATTGTTCTTGTATAAATCGGAAATAAGTAAAAAAAAATATTTGTTGAATTCATAAAAAAGAAAGACTTTCCGAAAATATAAATTCTTTCAATCACTCCTGGAGTTGGACATAATTAGCTGGAAACAGTCCAACTTTTCCTCTGCATTCACCGCGCCACCATCCTTCATCGATCTAAATAAAAACAAATGCATCTTAATACTGATAAGAGTAGCGTGAACGCAACGCTTACTAACCATTTCGATATTCGTAATTACTTCATCTGGATCAAACGAAATTTCATCATCTGCAGTTGCTTGGTAATCATACAAAGCATTTGCAGATATTCCAGAAGGTTCTTCCGATGGCTCGTAATAAATTTCACGATTATCGTCATCCTCTTCTAAAAAAAATAAAAATAAATATACAATTAATAATTTCCGACAGAACTATGATAACACCAAGTAATTTAGCGACCTATGGTGTGCTCCACAACAGTTTCTTGCGGTACAACCGTCACATCTTCAACCGGTTGATGCGCAGTTTGAAAGGGTTCGATAACTTCTGATTTCTTAACTTCTATTTTTTCAATTTCTGTTTTTCGAACTTCTACTTTTTTAACTTCTGACACAATTTCACTTTCCTTTTCTTCAAAATCCTGCAAATAAAGCATACAAATTTCAATTTAAATAATTTAAAACAAAAAATATATATGAAAACGTACACCTGCACCAGATAATCTTGTGCGAACAGCAGGTTGTGGCAGTTGTTGCGATTGCGCAGTCGATTCGACATTTCCTTTCTCTTCATTTTCAAGCTTGAGTCGTCTCTGTCTATCCTCCTCCTTCTTCTTTTCATCTTCCTTTTCTCTTTTCTCTCGTTGAATGCGAAATTTCCTCTCCTCTTCCGCTCGTGCTCGCGATTCCTCTTCAGCAGCTGAAGCCATGTTTTCAAATTTACTTCTTAAACTTTTTGTTTTATCCGATACTAAATTTCAAAGACGAATAAATTAATTAAGCCAAACTTTTATACTAGAAATTTCAACTAACCAACATCAGGTTTAACTTTTTCATACGTAGACTTTGGTTTTTCCACATCACTATAGGAATACGCTGACTAAAAATCAGATAAAATAGTTGACAAACTCCAATAATAAACGAGGAAAACAGAAAATATACTTTATCCACTCTTTCGCTATCAATGCCAAACTTCCCACCAAACCCTTTTTTCATATCGACTTGAGACGGGTGTTGTTCCACTTTATTTACTTGATCCCATCCACCAGCTGACGAATCTTGTCTATCTCTTTGTACTCCAAACTTTCCACCAAAACCGACGGAATGATCTAAAAATCGTAAAAAAATTAAATAAATTAAATCAAAATCAGTTATATTTTACCTGTTTGGGATTCGTGTTTCGCTAAATTCTCTTTATAATCCCATCCAACAGCCGATTTGTCTATTCTATCCGACTGGACTCCAAATTTTCCACCAAATCCAGTAGTATAATCTGAAATATTTCATTAAATTAACAAATAATTCCAACACAATGTTAAAAACAGAAAGTGATATTTAAAAAAAACAAAAAAACAATACAGCTCTTGTTATTGCGTATTAGATGAAAAACGGATATGAAATTTGAAGATGTTGAAAGATGTTATTCCACCCTCCATCCACCAGGTGTTAGTTCTCATCATACCAATTCCACCAGTGGACTCACCAATCTGCGAACAATGCTTGTCCGTTTTTTCCTTGTGATCCCAACCATAAGCACATTGGTCCACACGGTCTACTTGGATACCATGTTTACCGCCGAACCCCTTTGCATAATCTAATTCATGTTCATGATTACACAATAAGTTAAATTCACCAAATATTTACCGAAAAGTTCAATTAAACACTAAACTAAACATAAATTCATTCGTTTGTAGCGTGTAGTCGGAAATGGAAATCTTGTACCTTTCTGCGATTCATGTTTCTCCAATTTATTTTGGTAATCCCAGCCTACCGCCGATTTATCAACACGATCTTTCTGAACTCCAAACTTTCCACCAAATCCAGTCGCGTAATCCTTCTGCGATTCGTGCTTGTCTACCTTTTCTTTATAATCAAATCCAACAGCGGACTGTAAGAAAAACATTACATTTTTAATGAAAATCATGAGTTAAATACAGAAAAATACCAACCTTGTCTTGCCTATCAGATTGAACGCCAAATTTTCCTCCAAAACCAGAAGAATAATCTTTTTGAGACGCATGTTTATCTACTTTTTCAATGTGGTCGTGTCCCAACGCAGACTGCAAGTATAATATCCCCCATTGAAACACTTCCGTCTTACCCAAAAAAAAAAAAAAAAAATACGGATATTTCACCTTATCCATCCGATCATTTTCAACACCGAATTTTCCACCATATCCGTAACTTGCTTTTGGCCCCGATTCCATTTCCAATTTCTTATTACGGGCATCACTTTGCGTAACATCTTCTTCCAATTTCTTGAAACTGAAAATTAATTACACCAATGAAAAAATATTAAATTCATTTAAATGTTAAATGTTAAATTGTGTGTGTCTTTACTCTATGCTTCCTAACAATCGTCCAGAACCTTCCACAG
Source organism: Strigamia transsilvanica (assembly GCA_034701245.1). NCBI lineage: Eukaryota > Metazoa > Arthropoda > Chilopoda > Geophilomorpha > Linotaeniidae > Strigamia > Strigamia transsilvanica. Next base: position 20,357 of record JAQIXU010000535.1, on the reverse strand, counting down.
TTTTGGATCCCCATCTTTGCTCTTCCTCAGTTACGTCATTAATAAAATCTGGATCAGTTTCCCAATCGTCGTCGCCGTTATTCGCACTTTGGGTGATGTTGTGTCCAGTTTGTGCTTTCCACATTTTTAACGATGGTCAATCTGAAAATACGAAATAATAAAATTAGTCCATTATTCTTTGATATTGTTCAAATATATGTATATATAAATGGTAAATATTTGAAGGAAATGAATCATGTGGATTTCCTCCATTTATTGTTTACAACTACTAGTACACAAGATGTAATTAATAGATTAAGTTAGAAAATAAAACGTACGATTGAAAATTAATGTGAAATTATTTTTTATATACGTACTATCACTTAGTTAAAAACTTCTTTGTCAGCTAATATTTTTTCTGTTTATGACATAACTTATCGACCAAGTTAGCATCTAAGCTACCACCCACTTAGTAATCATGGAATTATATTTTCAGAAACGGATGTTCAGAACCGCTGACTAGTAAATCATTTCTTTCTAGTGCGGTTGTGAGTACAAAAGACGTCATAGATTTACTAGTGAAGATAACTAGCGACAGATGGCGGGAATTAAATCACATGACTAGATGACACTATTAATTTTTACTATTACATTTTTATTATTAGTGTATTAAAATTAAATACATTCGTGCGTTAACTACATCCTATTTTATTAAAAGAAAAGGTGTTAGACGAATTGCAAATAATCTGTCTGACTTCTCAGCAAAAGAAATGACGTTGCTTACGTAACCACCTGTGACGCCATTTTGGACGCATTTAAATCGCAAGTTTTCTAATCTCACCTCCCATTCACCTGCATGTCAGTGCCAGCGCCAAAGAAACCAACCATGTCTGCTCTGGAGCAATTGAAAAAGCTAACCATAGTGGTGGCCGATACCGGAGATTTTGAGGGTAAATATTTTCAAAAGGTTACCTTGGTTATAGTGCTCATGTTTGCGCACCACCGGTAATTATTTGCAAATACCTGTACAGGTATTTCAAATAGTTTTTGTTAGATTTATTTTGTTGAATTTTTTGCTTAAACAATGCCATTAATACATTTTTAAATTTTTTTTCTTTTTTAGCCATGAAAAAGTTCCAGCCCACAGATGCAACAACAAATCCATCATTGATTTTAGCTGCTGCGAATATGCCACAGTATCAAAGTTTGATCAAAACTGCTCTTGCATATGGTAAAACTAAAGGCCAGTAAGTAAAAAAAAAAAAAATTAAAAAAATTAAAAAAATAAATCAAAACCGTGACTCGGCAAATTTTGTTTTATTGTATATCACTTGCGTGTTTAACCCTGAAAAAAAAATCGTACTTAGATCCAGTGAGGAAAAACTGAAACTTGCCATGGATAAATTATTTGTTCTTTTTGGATTGGAAATTTTGAAAATCATTCCTGGAAGAGTGTCAACTGAAGTCGACGCGAGGTATTAAGCATTTTAACATAATTCACTCGCACGATATATTAAAATGGTTCTTTAAATTTACAGATTATCATTCGACAAGGAGGCATCAATTGCAAAAGCGCGCCAACTTATTGGTTTGTACGAAGAATCTGGCATTCCGAAAGAGCGAATTCTAATCAAACTCGCATCGACCTGGGAAGGAATTGAGGCTGCGAGGTAATAATCAAAGTTGCCAACAACCTTGACTTCATTTCCGGCTATGTCATAACTAATCATGACTCTGCGTTTATTTTGATTTAGAGTTTTGGAAGCAACTTACGGAATTCATTGCAATTTGACTTTATTATTTTCCTTCGCTCAGGTTGATAATTTTGATTTAATTCAATTTTTGCCTAGAAAATGATTAAATATTAAAATATTAACAGGCTGTGGCGTGTGCCGAAGCTGGTATTACACTCATTTCGCCGTTTGTTGGACGTATTCTGGACTGGCACGTAAAGAATACTGGGCAGAAACATTTCGAATCGGAAGACGATCCCGGAGTGAAGAGTGTGACGGCTATTTACAACTACTACAAGAAATATGATTACAAAACGGTGGTGATGGGCGCATCGTTCCGAAATGTGGGACAAGTGACGGCTTTGGCAGGTTGTGATTTACTAACAATAAGTCCGCAATTACTGGCCGAGTTGGACAGTTCCAACGAGGCTGTACATCCTCATTTAACTATTGGTTCCGGTAACAGTTTTAATTATCAATTGAGAACACGGGATTGATGAATTTTTATTTTCTTCCTAACCAGCTAAGAAACACGATATTGAGAGAATTAAAATGGACGAAAAAACATTCCGTTGGATGTTGAACGAAGATGAAATGGCGACGGATAAGTTGTCCGAAGGAATCAGGAAATTTGCTGCCGATGCGATTAAACTGGAAAGCATTCTCAAAGAAAAGATGTAAAATAACTCGGTCTTTATTTTTTTTTGTCTTCTGTTATTATAACTCATTTTTCCATTAATAATTTGTATTATTAAAAAAAAAAATTAAATATATTTCGTATTCGTGCATTAAATTTTACAATTATTTTATTGTGCATCATACACAATCACAATCAAAAATATTTTCCAAGTACAAAACGTTCGTGTAGAAAATGTAGAAAAGTAAAGCGAAGAATAAACAACTTCATCCAACTTGCCACTAAAAAAAGAAAAGAATGAGTCATTTTTCCCTTCCTAGAAAGAAAGAAAAACCAATTACCCTTAATCCTTTGCCATCCCCACTTAATTCCGCCCTCCTTTCCATTTCTTCCTTCTTCTTCTGTTGCTCCTTAAACTTTTGAGAGTCTCTCAAGCCTCGAGATTCCTGTTCTTTCATCCGTTTTTCGGCTGCCTCAGCTAGCTGACAACGTCTAGTTTCCTGTCAAACAAGAAAATAATTCAAATCACCGAAAGCAACATGTAAAATAATATTTATTTCTTGAATTGCATAAGCAAAAACCAGTTTTCACTATTTCGAATTTTTTTTTTTTATTATTTCATTCCATTAAAAGCAGGTCACCTTCATGTCTGCGTGCACCTCAGGTTTCCTTAGCTACAAACTGGCAAAGAGTTTGATTGGTTGCTTAGCGTTAAAACAGGTGTGGCTTATCAGGGAGGCTCGGGCGGGAGCAGGTGAATGGCAACACAATAGCCACAGGAAATGACATGGTGGAAGTACTGGACAAAAGTTAAGATCAAATTTGTTGTTGTTACAGGTGTTATCTTGCGCTTTTATTATTCATACACATCTCAGGTGAGCACAGATGTAACTTGAAATTGTATTTCCACATTGATTAATTTATAACCACCCCCTTTATCGAGCTAAACTTCCCTTGATATGCTTCACCACTTTCCTATTTACAATTGTTTCACCACACATTTCTCGTTATTTCCTGCTAAAACAAACAAGAGATATCCGAAATGCTATTAATTTTTATTAATATTTTTTTTTTATTGCTTGTGTTTTTACAGATTTAAATAACGATTTCGTGAGAAAGTGATTTTCTTGATGGACAATTCTACAATTTCGTGATTTATTTATTATTTGTCGGAAAAGGATTGAAAAGTTCGAAACGAAAGGAAAAAGTGTCATGGCAGCTTTCATTTTTGTGATAATATTTTTGTTAAGAGTTTCAACAGCGATGAAACCCGATATCTGTCCTAAGAAACATGGCTCATGTGTCTGTAAACCCGTGGATGATGTCATTGTTTTTGAATGTACTCAAGGCTCAAAGGACTTGCAGTTCACTGTGACTGTGAACACCACAACAGAAGAATTGATAATGGAATGCAGGTGTGGATATGCTGGGGCTTGCAGCAAGATGTACAGCGCGGACATGTTCGCCGAATTCGGTTTGGAATCGATTAAATCCGTGCATTTTATGAACTGTCCGTTACCTAATATTTCCTACAGTGAAATGTTAGGCACCATCGACCCGAACGAACTGAGTATTTCGTCCAATGTTGATCAAGTTAAAGTTCTTGAGAGTTTTCTTTTCGCTAATTTAACCCGTGTTTCGCATCTTACGATTAAAGGAAGCCAAATAAGTTCGATGGAAGAGAGCGTGTTTGACGACTTGGGCAATTTGGAACATTTGGATTTGTCCGTCAACATGTTACAGAATTTGCCGGACGGAATATTCAACCAGACCAGAAACCTGACTTACATGACATTATATGGAAATTCGTTGTCCAAATTACCCAAAATCCACGACCAGTTACCCAATTTGCAAATTCTCAATCTCAATTCAAACCGATTTAAAAATCTCTCCGAAAACTCTTTCGAATTTGCTCCGAATTTAAGAAACCTCACCATCACGCACAACAGATTGACAGATTTATCCTCGCAAGTCTTCGGAAACCTGACAAATTTAACCATGCTCGATCTCTCTTACAATGAGTTAGTAAATCTGCCACACGATCTGCTGGCGGCCAACGAGAATCTCGAGGAACTTTATATTCGACTCAATAAGAACCTGTCAAGTTTGCCATCCGAATTATTTTCTGGGACTCCATCGTTGGTGATTTTAGACTTGGGGAGAAACAATTTCTCAACTTTGCCCGACGGTTTGCTCAACAATTTGACCAATTTGCGTTATCTTGATCTCGGTCAAAACAAGCTGAAATCATTGCCTGCAAACCTCTTCATCAACTCAGCCAACTTAACTCGGATTAATTTGAGCGTAAACAGACTCGCTACATTACCGCCAAATCTGCTTAGACCGCTGCAAAGCCTCCAAGTGCTCAACCTCCACAACAACCAAATAACAAGCGTTGGACAAGATGTATTCGCTCAATTACCAGCTCTGAATGAAATTGATTTAAGCAATAATGTCGTAGAAGTGATCCAACAAGAAGCGTTTCGCGGTTCGGATAACATAACGTGGATGGATTTGTCGAGTAATGAAATCCGCTTAGACACCGAACCATTTATATTGCCCGCTGCATTGAAACACATCAATCTCACTCACAACCAAATAGGCTGGCTACCAACACAGTGGACCCGAGTTGAAAATCTTCACAATCTCAACTTGACTGAAAATTTGATTGAAAGCGTCAACACCGAACAACTCAACTTCAGATCCAAATACGCGGTCGTCGATCTGACGCACAACCATATCAGAACAATAAATTTAAAGGACATTAACCACCTAAAAATCAATCTCGATAAGACATCTAGCGAACAATATGTCACCTCAATCCCGACTATAATTGTGGACTTCAATCCCATCGACTGCGATTGCAACCTGCTTGAATTTGTTCATTACTTGAAAACCAAAAATTCCGTCGATCCCAATGCTCCTTTTCAATTTGTTGCGGGTAATCTGACGTGTGCCCGACCACTCAACACCATCACAACCTCCCAGGTCTTATCCACCATCGACGAAGACAAATTGTATTGCAATTTAGACAACACATGCAGTCCAAGATGCAAATGCCGAAAAACACCAATTTCTGGAGTCACAGAAGTGCTTTGTGAAGGGAAGATGTTGGATGAAATGATTCACCAAGTGCCTCCCAATACATCCAAATTGTATTTTGATAATAACCAGTTAACCTCGATCGCTTCACTTCAAGATCCAAAATGGGAGCGATTAACGGAAGCTCATTTTTCGCTCAACTACATCAGTGACATCAATAGAGAAATTGTGTTGCCAAAATCGTTGAAGGTATTGACGCTGGATGGTAACAGATTGTCGTCATTCCCACAATGGCTGATGGATTCGGTGAACAAGAGAGACTCGTTAACAGTGGCACTTCGCAATAACTCATGGACATGTGACTGTACAAGTCTCGCTTTCTATCATTGGTTGCACACTTCGCCAGCAGGAAAAATAAATGATGCTGGAGATGTTAGATGTGGTCCAGGACCATTTTACAGAAGAAAATTGTTGTCACTCGATTTCACGGAGATCTGTCCTCATGACAATGAGTCATCATCAAGTGCAATTGTGGTTTCAGTTCTCACAATCCTCATACTTCTTTCAGCTCTTATGTTTGGGTTGTACTGCGCAATGAGACATAAGTTTGAGATCAAAATGTGGTTGTTTAGACATCGGCTTTGTCTTTGGTTGAGAACTGAAGATGATATTGAATCTGGACATCCGCTTTAACTTGTGATAAATAAGATTATTGAACAAAAAAAAAATGGCTTCTAATTTTTTAATGCAATATTTTTTAGTCCCAAATAACAGCAGTGTAGCTTTTAATGTTTAGCATGGTTTTTGTAACATCACAGTCACAATATTAACTAGAATATGTTTACAAATTGTTAGTAATATTTTTTTTTTATATATAAAATAACTTTGTTTAGTTCTGTGTTTGCATGACAAATGTGTTAAAAATTTGAATTGTATGCTATCAAGTTGACATTTTGATATGGCTTTATGTTTGCAATTAATATGTATTTTTAAAGAGAATTAAAAATGGAAATTTTAAAAGCTTGTTTTCCTAGAAAAATATTGAATTTATTTAAAAGTTAATTTCCTCGATCTCTTTTCAGCTATAAATTTTTTAGAAGTACATAAATTATTTACAACCTACTGGCAACATTCCTGGTTGGATAGGAAATATCAAAGGTCACCACATTCAATGCTTTAACTAGTTGAGTAGTGTTGGCAGCACTTGCGATTTAATAAATTATCAAGTGCAAATGTTGGTTTTAGTGGTTTAGGCTTAAAATCCGACACAAATCAAACAAGTTTTTTTCTTCCATTCAATATTTACGAAATTACTTACTGCGTCAGGCTGTTGAACATGAGATTGAACCTTGGGTTCACCACCACAATCAGCTGTTGGTGGTCCTAAGCAGGGGAAACACATCCCCATTTTTACTCAAGTTAAAATCATGCGAATTAGGAAGTGGAAAGTCTATTTAAGGCAATACCACCAGTGGCGTCATCTTGTGAGAAACAAATTAACCTTCGTGAAAATAAATTGCACAAAAATTTCTTAAATATGCATCTTTATCTAAACTAAAACATGAACATATTAAAATTGACTCATTACAATTATTTTATCATAGATTACCAATTCCAAAACAAAACTGTGTAAATCACCATTAAACATTTTTTCCATTTTTACAACTGATTGTCTTGGCGTCACTCTGCAAGTTTTATAACTATAAATTATCCAGTTGCATTGATTTTTTAAAATTTACTTTAAAAAGTTATATATTTACATTTAGAAAGTTATTAATGATTAATAAACTTTACAGAGCTAATTAGAAATATAAACTACATACAATATATCTTTGAAAAATAAAACGTTTTCAGAAAGCTTCTCTACAGCAATGATTAAACTTCAGTTGAAGGATCTAAACAAAAATGGACAAGTTAAACTGAATAAATCATCCAACAGAAATTAAAATTACTTTAACCTTTCCGAATTTCACTTACTCTGATGGTAATCCAGATGCTGCAAAAGTATGATTCAAACATAGAAATTAATATTGTTGAAATAACTCACAATATTTATTGCAATTTAATTAAAATTAATACATAAATCAAAATGTCGTCTTAAAGACATAAAATTACATAAAATTAACATTTACCAGCAAATAAAATATGTACAACTTTTGAGTAGAAGCAATTATTATCACAGACCAAAAAAGATAAGACTAAAAGAAAGCATCTTAGAGATTCACTAAAAAGTGTAAAGGATTTTCAGTAATTACGAACAACATAACAAACTACCTGTTCAGTTTCTAGAAGGGCCCTTTGTTGCTCCTGAGTGGGAGAAGATGATGGCTCACTATCCCCTGAATGTGATAGTACAGAATGGTGAGATGATGTTGGCGTTGTTGCCAATGGTCTGGTAGTAGACATGATGGAAATGCTTGATTTGCGAGAAGAAGAAATTGATAGTGCTCTCTTGCGAGGTCTTCTCACTTCACCATCCATGTCATCATCGTCTTCCTGAAGTACAAATTAAATATATTTTTCAATTATATCATCAACATCTTGCAAAATTAAAATGATAAAACGGTTTTCTTTTATTTACATGACGAAATATAAGTTCAGAGTTACAGTAATGTAAGACTAAACTACCCGACCCAATAAGTATTAAGTTTTTCAAAGCATTACGTCAGCGCTAAAAGGAATTCCATCTGCCAATGATTTTCGTCTTCGTAATTCTGATAACAAATCAGTAAATTGTTCCTTGAGTTCTGCTACTCTTGCAAACAATTCATGTTGCAAAGCAGCATTTTCTAATTGGTCGGGACTAGGAGACATAAGAGCTGCTGCATCCATCCGCTGTGTTATGGCATGAAGTTCATCTTGAACATCGTGTAACTTTTGCTGTAGCTAAATAAACAGAATTTATTCGAGAGAAAATAAAGAATAAACTGGTTAATATACCTCTTCCACTGGTGGTTTAAACAAAGCATTTTCTCTGCCTACTAACAAGAAACTACGGCGGCGACTTTCACCCGGTGTTCTTCGACTGGCCAATAATTTTGACATTTTACTTATCTAAAAATAAAAATATATCCGTTATAAATTTTTATAGGAAGCATGAGAATGTCGTATTGAGATTTACAACCTGAGCAATAAATTCTGTGATAATTGGTTGTGGATTTGGTAAAATTTCTTTATCAGCTACAACTGACATTTTCAATGTGTCAGAATATGTGAACACAGATAATGCAATTGGAACATTATGTCTTGGTGGCATCCAAAAAACCACAGATTTTAGTTGATGAGCTCCAATTCGCAAGGGCACTTCCGGTCCCGCAATATTGGAGTAAAGTAGCGAAGCTCTGCGCAAAATGCAGTTGACAAGCCATTGAGCCAAACACACAGGAAGAAATGCATGAAGAACGTGGATAGCACCATACATCACCACTGAGTCAGCTGATGTTTTGAGCTCTTCCAAACGACTACGTACTTCCCACAATTGTGGAATCACGCCTTCTGTATTTGTTGGAATTAGAACATTAGAAAGCGAAAATTCTGTTCCCATTGGAACCCAAGTTCTACCCTGTTTGGGTTCGTAACGGAGATCAATTGTAATGTTTATCTTAAAAAAAGATATAAATTACTAAAAAACATAGTTTCAAGTTTTGTTTTTGTCTTTACCTTTAAGTCGTAGGGATTTGATACACCGTGACTCCTTAATACATTTCTCAAACTACCAGTTAATGCTCCTAGAATTACATCGTTCAAAGTACTTCGCGTAACTTGCTTAATTCGAGTAACTTGTGGAAGATTGATATCATGTGACCAAGCAACAACTTTAGTATTATCTGCAATCTTCTTTCTTCGCCGAAAGAAATTATGATCTTGACATGTAAAAAATAACCAGGAAAAGAATGACACTGGTCCTATAATCAGAGCACGGAACACATTTAACGGAAATGCGGTACCACCAAACCGGGGTTTTGCATTTGGCACTAATTGCCCATCAGCTAATGAATGAACAAGAAGTTTCACTAGTGAAGTACCATCAGTGATGCAGTGATGAATACGAAAAAAAAGAACAGTGTCTCGGTTTTTGTCGAAATATGGTATAACTCGAATTTCCCACAGTGGTCGTTCACTCGGTAATGGCTGTTCAATTAAGGCACCGACAAATGACTGCAATTCTAATTTAGTCCTCACATGAACTGGGGCCCACATTATGTGGTTATCAATATTAAAATTATCATCCTCAACCCAGTAATAACCAGCAGATGCTGGAATCACTCTCTGCACTAAGCGCGGATACATACGTCTGCCGTCTTCATGGACAGCCTGTATGACTCTATGGAACACCAAATCACGAATTGCATTAAGATCCAAACCACGCTCCAAAAACAACAAACAGCTAATGATACTCTGTCCTGAAGATCCGTCTTGCAGCCACATGACATCTGTGGCAGATAACATTGTTGCTGTGCTGTCCACACACCAACAACCCCAGCGATATACTCTAGGACAGCAACAACAATTTGTTATAACAGTTCGCACAAATAATGCAAATGGATACAGCACTCCAGTACAGAGCATTAAAGGGACACCGACTACGATTGCAAACATAATACTGAGGACCGATAATACGAAGGATTTGGTAACGCTTTTCTCTGTTGAATGCTGGATTCTGCGTATAGGTGCACTGCGCATGTGTCGAGGTACACGAGCTTGTCTCGATGAAGGGCAATTAATGAATTTGTTGATATACAGAGGTGAGTTGTTGTCTGTACCATCTTTTTCTTCCGCCGAATCCATTTTACTCGCTGAGATTGGAATTTTTTTTTTGTGTTTTTAGTGCATATTGATTTTGCTCTTATTGATCTCGCAGTATTTGGTCAGATCTTGGCATCTAATAAAAGAAAAAAATATGAAATTTTAATATTCTCTGCATTGTGCATTTGTTTTTAGCCATTATAAATCATCCTGATTCGCAATAAAACGCTGCCACTTGAACTCCACCATGGAAATATGAAACTGGATTAGCAACCAACAAGATGTTTCCATTAATTATAGTAGAAAACACTCAAACTGATTACACTAATTACTAATTTACAGAAAAGACCAAATCCGCATCTACTGTACTTACTTCACTACATTAAACCAAATTTATTCTTAATTAATATATACATAAAGCTTAACTTTCATTTATCGAAGTGAGCTTCCAAATGGTCGATGCATTTACTAATATACTTCAGTGGTAGTTCAACACCCTGTAACTATAGCAACGCCACCAAAAAAAAAGATAACCACAGGTCGTATAAATTGAAGAGGAAAATTTTTCTATTATCCTATTACTGACCCTTTCTCGTCATGTGATTAAGTAGGCCAATAGCCAATTTCTTCTGTTAAAACAATTGACAAACACTAGCTCTGGTCAAACGTAAATATTGAAATAGCAGAAAGAAATAACAATTAAATTCACTTGATAAATAGAGAAAATGTTAATAATTAATAATCATGTAAAAAAAAAAATTCATTCGCATAATGACCAATTGTAGAAAATTAATTTGTTTGGTCCATCAAACCGAATTAGGAGTACTGCACCTGTAAAATTTCATTGATCATCTTAATTACCGGTAGGCAGTTTCCTAAACCACAGGACGTTGCACAGACGTATGTTAAAAATAGATAACAGAGCTAGACATATTTTAAAAATATCTGCAAAATTATATATTTTAAACCCTGCTCAAATATCAAGATCGTCCAGTCATTCAATTAATACATTTCACAGCTAATTAATCACAGATGGGAAACATGTAGGAAAGACTACTTTCAGGGGCTGTACTATTCAATCAATAACCTTCACCACATAAAATAAAATGTTCAATAAAGCCAACGGCCGTCTACCTATCATTACGATAAGCTATCTTAAGACTTACCTGATAAAATTAAAACATTTTTCTCTTTAAAAAGTGATGTGCACATTTCATTTCTAAAAAAATTATGAGAAGGATTGAGCCGTTCCTCTGCTTTGATTTGAGATAGGGTAAGCGTAACATCCCAAGAGCCTTTGCGCCGAAAGGGACATACCAAACTAATGCTAAGGGTTATGGGTAGCTCTCGGTGAGGATTGACATTCTGACGAATTAAAGTTGGATGTGATGTTAGAGAACGTTTTTATTATTAAATTATAGATGTTATAATGGAAATAAAAGGTGCACAGGCAGTAATGTGAAGGTTATTTATATGACATTCAAGTTTCGCTAAGAAAATGACGATAAAATAATTGAATACTTGTTATTTGTTAATATAAAATAAAAGCAATTAATAATTAAGACTTGGGAATCGGAAATATTTATGACATAATTATATCATCGCCGTAAATTGTGAATTGAGCAGTTGATCACCTGCAAGTAGATTAAAAATGTATAAATATAGATAAGATAAACCGTTATAAATAACCTTTCATTTTTACTTACAGTTACTTTTAATGAATCTCCGTATACAGTTTTGTTGTTTCAGCGTTTGTTTAATCTAAAAAAGTCTTGAATTATGGTAAAATGTGTTATTTTTTAGAAGAAAAAATGTTTTTTAGCAAGACTAATTTTTACTGTGTCAATTTTTCTTACAGGTAAATGATGAATTAAAACTAAATAGGATTGTAATTTGTATTTGTTTTTCTGTGCACACAAAAGTCATGATCCAGTGACAGCAGAACATACACATTTAGCTCCATCTAGACGCCCGTTAATTGATCTTTTTTCTTTCCAGCAAACAATGTATTGACAAGTTAGCAGTAATCTATCCTCAATTCTAGCTACAAGGTTAATAAATGCATACTGTCAGAAGTAAAGTTTTATGTATGATCAGTTAGAAAAGTTAGAAAAAGTACCACATTCTTGTGGAGTCTTTAATTTATTCATACAATCTGGATAGAAAGTTGGTTTCAGTGGATCAAAACATTTCTCATGGTTTTTCTGGCACTGACTTAATAATTTGAGCATATGATCTACGTCTTTTTGCGTCACTGAAGAAGCTCCAACAGTAATAATAACCAAAATAAAAATAAGTTCAACAATGGCAAATTTAAGCCTGCAATTGCAAAAGCATTTGAGTAAATATTAAATGCACAGAAAGGCTGACAAGAAAAATTTGTTACCTATTTACAACTATTTATAGGTGCTAGAATTAGTAAAACGAATTCTTACATTTCAGACTAACGCTTCTAAACGTTATTGCATATAATCGTGATGTTTCATCGCTACATTTTAGCATTTACTATTTCGCCATAATTTCGCCATAGCCCTAAACTGTGCTGCGCATGTTTTAATTGTTAACATATTGCTTAAAACCAATAATTGTTTTCAATAAATTTAATATTTGCCCGCCATGTTTAAGAATTTCTCCTCAGCTGCAAAAGTGGTGTACGGGATGATATATTTAATATTTTGATTTATACATCAAGTGTAAACATAAATTCATTTATTTTATAAATTTTGTATTTTTTAATGCCACATTAATAAATTAATAAATTTAACAATCAGTCGTGAAGTAGTGCCTTGTAGGCAGTCTTAGACGGTGTAAACCTATGTGCTTTGATATTTATCGACTTCCCGAATTCCTTGTAAATATAACTGTCATTAACTTTTTTTCGACCCGCGAAGTATTCTTCTAACTGCCCGCGGCCGTTATACACTACCCAATTTGTGTTATAACAGTTAAGATCTTCACAATCACGAATATTGGATGGATGATACTGAGCTATAGTACATTTTTTTTTATTAAAAGGAATTATATTATTCACATTCTATCTTACCACACTTCTTTCTGCTTCTTTCATTATCCATACATTTTTTGTACGACTGCACAATTTTTTCTTTACATGTTTTTTTATCAACTTCGCAATTCACGGTAACTTTCATCATTATTTCAAATGCTATTTTTTCAGGCTCATTTTGCTCACAATTTAAAATGTAAATGCAGGAGGCAAAAAGCACAATACAGATTACCTTCATATTGAATTAATCATCATTTTTTCAAAACCGTAATACGTCTGCTCTTTACGATACTTCATTATAAGCAAATTAATTTTTATCTGTTTACCTAATTAGCAGTTTATATGTGGGTCATTAAATCACTCATATAATAAAGCAGCTTAATTACTGTCATTCTTTTAATAATTAAAAATTTATTATTTAGGTTTGGGTTAAACTCAGTGGTATTATCTGGTGAATGGAATCTGCTGTACAAAATTAAAACTCATTGTAGCAATTTAAAGTGGAGCAATAGTTTTATTAAAATTCTAAACAAAATTGTAATAACCCATTGGCTTTCAATTATCTTCTGCGTCACTTTTATCGGCATTATTACGTACTGCAGCAAAGCGTCACACTTATTGTTGTCTTGGTTACACGAGTATTATGACATTATTCAACAATAACTATCGTTGCACTTTCAACTACATTTTTCCAAATAGAATATAGCTTGTTCTTTGAAGAGTCGTTTCGTTTTTGAGTTGCATCGAAATGTTTTTCAAAGCTTTCTGTTTTTTACTTTTCACATTAATTAATGCAGGCCAAGCGGTGGATAACAGATCAGAAAATTATCAACTGATATTTCCTTTGGATTCGCCATCTCCTTACGCTCATTTAGTGGGCACAATTCCAATGCAACTGATGGACATTACCCTATGCTACTGGATTAGACCGCATAGAAATGGAGGCTGTGATGTTATTTTCTCCTATGCAGTACCAAAAGCTTTTAGTAACATTAAAAGCAGCATCTGTGCCGGTGGAGAGCAAGGCAAAAATTTACCTAAGCTTTTAAAAATAAATATTTATTTATTAAAGGCGAACAACTTTTGTAGGCTTCTTTCAACGTCAACAAACGGCTGATGAAGCCAGCAGCACCAAAACTGGTGGACACACTAATTTTGGCATGCAGCAAGACCGAGTTCTTCTTGGCAAGCAAAGTCTGCAGAAGTACTCTTGGATTCATTCTTGCATCACTTGGAGTTCTTTGGAAGGTCGCTGGCAATTTTACCTTAATGGCTATAAGTACAACGAAGGCACCGGGCTGACCATTGGGGAATTTATTCAACCAAATGGTGTGGTGGTGCTGGGACAAGATCAAGATGTTGATGATGGGCAACATGACGTGAAAGATCAAATGAGAGGCCAAATTAGTGATCTGAATTTGTGGGATTCAGTATTGCATCCAGATGAAAGTAAGAAATGCGTTTAATAAGTGTCAAATTGTAGCGTATGTAATTTTCAGTTAGCAAATTGGCATCCTGCGAGTCGACCTACGAAGGCAATGTGATTGGTTGGAAGTCTGCCACTTGGGAAATGTACGATGGAACTAGAGTGGCTCCTGTGAAACTACCGTGCGTAAGACTACGTCACAATTAAACATGTTGAAATGAATTTAAGTTGTTAGTTTATTGTTACTTTTTATTGCAAATGAAACTTGTATTTTTTTTATATTCTATTCTTGTTTTATTAAAATGTTAGTTTGAAGTTCCGTTAACTTTTTTTAAGTCCTATTTCTTATACTATATTGAATGGCTATTTGAAAAGTAATTTAACAGTTCCGTAACATATGTTTATTACCTCATTAAATTCAATTGTGTTGAATAATTAATATAATACATGAAAATTTTAAGACTTGTTATAGATGCAAAAGAATCCACCAAGACATGTCTAGCTTATGTAGTCTTCTGCCTTTATTTAGTCTAATAGTAGTACAGAATGTTGTACTTACAGTAGGACAATATGGTAAATGAAACATCAAACAGTATTGTTTTAATCAGTAAACCATGTTTTTAATTTTTTTGTAGCACCACATGTGATCCTTCAACCGCCACCTCAAATTATCTTTCATCCTCAATCTCTTATACCACCACAATCACTTTTTCATACTTATTTCCGACCACCACCTCATGCTTACGTGCCACAAAAGCAAGTTTCAGCTTCACAAATGCAACAACAAATTGTTGAATTGAATGAAACACTACAATTTTTGATAAAGCAAATCCAAGATATACAAACAGACGAAATCGCAGATGATAAACAAGTAATTGATATTGAAAATCAATTACAAAAGATAGCTGGCTATCAAAATGATCAATATCAAGCTATTAAGCAACTTGATACAATATACCATGCAAAGTTAAAAGATGTCGAAGAATTAGTTGCATCTACAAAGCAGGCCCAAGAAGCAGGCAATCGGAATGCTAACCGCTTAGGCAGAAAATAGAATACCGTAAGCAAAGTAGAATACAAAGAAACAGCAATCTTCGCTGCATATACTGTAATGAATTCATTATAAAAATAAAAATAAATAAAAAGCAAATAAATGTTCAGTTCTCATTTGTTATTTCTTGCGTTTGAACATCATTGATGACATCAAAAGTCAAAACTCGGAAAAATTTTACAAGAGACAATATAAAGAGCTCCTACACAATTATTAATTCCTAAAGTTCAAATATAGAGTACATACTCTGTATTGAGGGATTGGTCGTTTTTGTTGGTTTTTGTTGGGGATGGATTTTGTGATTTTTTTGGTTTTGTAAGGGTGAAATGGTTTTGTTTGGTTGACCTGAAATTGTGATGTTTTTGTATCGAGGTGATTGAAAAGGAGTTGGTTTTTGGTAGGGTTGGGTGTTTTGTGAGATGTTTTTCGATGTTTTTATGCAGGGATGATTAAAATGATTCGTTTGGCGACGTTTTGTATTCGAAAACGAATGGAAACGCATCCGTTTTGAATAAAAATGTCTGTTTTTTGACATTTTGTTTACATAAAATTTTTTTTAAAGATTCTCCATTTTGCATAAAATGTCTGTTTTTCGACATTTCCCACATACAACCACCTCCATTTTGAATTAAAATGTCCGTTTTCGACATTTTCGACACAAAAACACCTCCATTTTGAATAAAAATATCTGTTTTACGATATTTCCGCCGGACGTAACGCGTTCGACGAACGTAGCGCGACAACCAGATTTCGATTAGGCCTTTCAGGTTATGTGAAAATGTTATTTTCGCGCTTGCGCTCTACGCGAAAACGTGCGAAACGCCGACGCGTATGACCGATTCCCACTCAGAAGCAGCAGGATTTATAGTCCATTTTTAGCCTACAGTATTTGAAAAAAAATCTTTCACAGAAAATTTTTTTTGAAAAGTATTTTTGGAATTTTCTTTTGTGGAATTCGGGGGACTCCACATCTGCATTGTCCCCTTCTCCTGTGCGAACTGCAAGAAACTATAAATCCGCACCTGATGTAATTTGAAGGTTAATGTTGTGTCCCTGGTTTAATTGAATCAATTTTCTTCCCGCAGATCTGATTTCATTATTAAACATGATATTGATTGATGACAAAATGATAGATTATGTCGGCATCTGAGACGACGGCTACTAATCAGTAATTTAGTTTAATACAATATTGTTTCATTTCCATTTTTTGCTTGAAAATCAATTATGGCGAGGCAGACAAAAATTAATTAGTGTGATTTATGATACAATTCAAAGATGTATCGAGAGATTTATTAATTATAATAAGCTTGCCAGACAGTTTTATCTTTAAAGAGGCAAAAAAACCGTTACGAATACATTTGAAATATACAAATTTATTTTCTTTTTATAATTTAATAACAATATATTAATCTACATGGAGTTTATGCCTAATTATATTGTTTATGCAACATTGGTTTTCCAAAACAAGGAAGTCTGACAGGTGCAAATCGTGCTCCGTTGTACATTTCCCAAATAGCTTCCGACCAGGCAATCACATTCCCCTCATGTGGAAAAGTACAGTTGGCCAACCGGGACACTAAATCATTTGAAAAACAAATTAAACATCTAAAAACATTTTTAAAAAAAAGAAAACTCACCATCCTTTGAACTGAGGACATAATCCCACAAATTGAGCTCGGTAACCTGACCTTTCAGCACTTCGGCTTCGTATCCTTCTCCTGCATCATCCTGAACAGCTCCTACAGTTACCACGCCGCCGGGTTGAATGGCGAAACCAGAGTTGATGTATCCGGTCCTGTAGATTTGGTCATTGATGTAAACTTGCCATTTGCTGGTAATTGCAGACCAAGTAGTGCAAACATGGACCCACGTGTATGGTACAAGAGAAAAAAGGATGTCAAATACTTCCTGGTGTCTATGGAAACGAACTGTAACGAAAAAAAGCTGAAAAATAGCCGAAGAAATAAAAATTTCAACACATTTACCTCCTCGACCGCCGCTGCACATTGCTGCTGCTGTGTCATTAAGGATGGCATCAACTGAGTAGCTAAAGATGACTCCACATTCTTCCTCAATGTCTCTGTGCAGTCTTGCCCAATAGCAGAGGGACATTTCGGACAATGGCCTGGGAATCATGGCTACAAGAGTGGCGTGAGGAGCTGTGGCTTCCAATGGGAAAATTAATTGATAACTTTCCTCTTTGACTGGTTCTCCATTCAGGTATGTTGTTGCTTCGTAGTTGTTGCCTTGTCCGGTTGCCAAGGCTGCGGTTAGTACTAAGAAGAGGAAAGTTGGCTGCATTTTGGCAAACTAAGTTTGTGGTTTGGTTTGGAAGTCGCTTGGTTTATATACTCTCAATGACGAGTGAGGTACAGGTTGGTTCTTATGTCGCAATTTAAAACGTCGATTGTTTTATAAAGAGAATTCCTTTGGTCTCGTGTGATGAGGTTCGGTTTATCAAATTTAGTAACGGATAAGTGTAATATATATTGGAATTATAAATTTTATTCTTTAGTTTATAATCGTTACAAATGGCAGAATTATTATTGTTATGATTAGTTTTGAATATTTTTTTATTTATTTATTAAAATTAAAATAAATTTTTTATTTTCTAATGCTGGAAAGAAGTTTAAAGAGAATGTTATAGTTAAGAAACTTAAAGGGATCGTGGCCCTTTTAATAAGCATTCTACCGCTTGCTGCAGACATAAAAGGGTCGAAGGGTCCTGCAGAAAAAAACGATGAACCTAGCTGATGACCCGTAGGTCGAAAAGCTAAGTTTTTAAATTACTAAAAAAAAAGAAATACTCTGCATGTTTAAAAGTAAAAAAATAACTTATTCTTGCAAAGAAACAATACAATAAGTTATGTCCTAGTAAGTCGTTTACGGAGCACTAGATAGCGCCACTTGTACGTTAGATTAGTCAACTATCTTGAAAGTCTACATCGCAGTGATCGATGGAGGTAAGCTTAAAAATCAATTTTTTAATAATAAATGAAAAATTTCTCAATGCAAGACATCGAGTCTACTTTAATTTGAGGATTTAAAAGACAAGACCTGTGATTTTTATAGAAAATTTTAAAGTTTTATACAATATTTCAAGGATATACCATTTACATTTCAATTTTTTTTTGGGAGAAAAGATTTGGCGTATAATCGTGCTATTTCATTTACAATTTTCGATCGGGAATATCAGTTTTTCACAAAGAAAAGCCTGAAATAATTTAACACCTGCTGGGCAAAACTACATATTGGATGACTACTATTTATAGGTAACGCGGGGAAAAGTTCTAATTTAAATTATATTCCAAATTGATTGACTATAATTTATTACTGTAGTAGATATTACCAATAAAATTTCGAAGAAAAATTAACATAATAATGAACATCGCCGCATTAAAAACAAAAACAAAAATTAAACGCGTATTTTCGCAACAGATGGCGGAACCGCACTTGAGCGCGGGATAAATTCCTAATTTCATAGAAGGAACATGGCGACAACTCACTGGCAGCGTTTCGGACGATCTCACATTCGTCGGCAGTTCCTCGTGACTCCTCCGCTTGTACACGAAGTCCAGCGTGGCCAAATCGAAAAGTCAACTCCTTAACACAATAGGACAAGTCTAAACAGAAAGGTAAATGAGAAAGATTTTAATTTCTATTTTATTTATTCCTCGCTGTTATCTGTGTTGCTTCATACACGAGATACACAAGCGTGAACACATAACCCCCAAACGATTTGCATGCAATGTAAAGGTACACGGTTGTGGTTTGTCCTGGGATCAACGAGTTAGGCTTGATTTTGTTCTGTGGAAAACGGGTATTTCCGAACGGGTTTAACAACGCTATTAGAGAGATTAATTGAAAAGGTGTTTAAAAAATTGTTATAATGACCAAATTAGACATTTGTCGAAAATGTGGGCATTTTAAAATTGATGTTTTGAAAAAAATAAAATAATAGAATTAAAGAAATATATAAAACAAAGAGAAAAATAAGACAATTAATTGCTTTGTTTTGCACGGTATAAAAGTTGTCGTATAACTTTTTCTCACGTCAAAAACAGCTGTTTGTTTGTATTTAAGGAGGGAAGACATTCAACACCTTTTGTATTGTTTTTCTTTACCCGACTTTTTTATTTTTATTATATTAAATTTCTAATCATTTTTTAAAATATATTTTGTTTGGAAGTTGAAAAATTTTTTTTTTGGTGACTAGAACTTTTATTTCTTTTTTAATCTAGTTGAATGATATGACGAAATAAGATTTATTTTTGTTTTTGCTCTTATTACTGGTTTTTATTTTATTTTAATTTTACAATAATTTTCTCGTTTACAATTTAAAAAATAATAATTTTTTCTTCAATTCTATGACATCATTTGCTTGTTATTCATACAATTAATATTTTGCTTCAGTACTTAGAAAAATTTTCAATTTTCAATTTCAAATATTAGCTTAAGAATTGTATTCAAAAACAGTAGATATATTTGTCATTACATTTACCAATTTTACCAATTAAATATAAAAATAATAATTAAGGTAATTTTAAAAAAATCCAATCACCATATATAAATTCTAATACAACCAAGAAATATTATTTTAAAAAAATATAAAAATATTATAGCGGATAATTTTGTTCAGAAGACCATTGAAATTCGGTGTGAAAAAACATTTTCAAGCTTGAGTGCGTGTAACTCATGGGATTGCAATGCTCAGCCCATTAAAGTTATCCGAATGTGTT
>JAQIXU010000534.1:0-30709 GCA_034701245.1 Strigamia transsilvanica | reverse complement strand
AATGCTTATGTTAAAAGACACAACTTGGATGTGCAGGTGGAATTACTTTAGTCAATTATGCTGATTCCGGAAGGAATATTTTTGCGACCTGTGTTATATTTGAATAAATCAGTCAGTCATGGAGACACTCAATCAAGATGTTCAATAAAACTAAAAATTGTACAAAAATTGACTTGTTTTTTATGAAGTTTACAGTAGATGCAAAAAATAATAAATTTTCAATTACAGAGTATTAAACCTCGTCGCTTTTAGACAACTTTTGCAATATCATAGAGAAGTAAAACTCCATGCAATCCAAACTGCATAAAAATTGGACTGGATCGAATAAAAAGAGTTTTTTGTTTAAGTCTACAAGGTTTCTACAGACTCTGCTTATTGTATCCCACAAGTAAGCGAGATAACTGGAAAACATTCACCTTCTTTTATAATTTTCACCATTCACGAGATTTGCACTAAGGAATAATTTTTCTGTGTCTCGAATAATAGGCGCATTCACAAATTCATTTAAACCAGTCTAAATGTAAGATTCTAAATGTTAGATATTTAGACTGGTTTAAAAAATTTAAACAAGTTTAAATGACTTTATGAATGCGCCTAGTGTTTTTAACAGATAATACAACTTGTTCCAGTTACACTCTCAAAAGTGGCAGTCATAGGATTTATTGATTTAATTTATTTTAAAGCTGTCCAAATAAATGATATAGTTTACAATTCTCTGTGTTGCAGTGAAGCAAAAATTAATTTTTCACGTGCAATATGGCACTTTTCTTGTGCAATGTTGCTCTTTACGTGTACAAAATGGCACTTTTCATATGCAACATAGCACTTTTCATGTCAGGAAACATCTAGACAAAAACGTTTCCATGACATATGGGCGATTATAATTCCGTATGTCTATCGTTCGTTTCATCCAGTGTGAATGTGCAAATTCTTTGGTCTTGGGACTTTTATCTTTCATTTATTCAGCTGTGTTGTGGACATGCCGCACCGGAAATCACCTTCGAGTCTTCAAGAACTGTGTTTACACATACTGGTCACTAATTTTGAAAGAATACAACACGAATTACTGGATCAACCATCCATATTTACCGAGAAAGTGTATCGACGACTTGTTCCGAAGTTTAGACGAGAAAATCGACATCTTCCTTCAACAATTTTCATTCAGTCCAACACCAGATCATTACACGATATAAATCTGTTTGATCTGCCCATGGAACCTCTGTTGGACAAAATAGGCCGAGTGTGTAAAAACCTTACAAGTTTAAACTTAACACGAATTTCATTCGATTCAGAAATTCCTTCACAACCTTTAATCAAACTGCTGCAGCATTTACCACAAATTCAACAACTACACTTAAGCGGTGTAGATTGTACGGACCAACTCGTGGTCGCAATCCTCAACAACTGTCCCCAATTGCAGCTTCTCGATATGTGCAGATGTTCTAAAATTACGGATATTGGAATTCGTCCATTGCTCGGTTTCTCGAAACTTGAGTTTTTGAATATCCTCGGTACTAATGTCACCCCTGACGGCTGTTTTACCATTCTAAACCAACTACCTGCTTTGAAAGTGTTTAAAAATGAATTCTGGAATGAATTGTTTACCAAGCTAAAAGTACGGTTCAACTTAAGCAAAACTTTGCGTGTTTATTCTTTATTAACAACATCAGTCGCAACAAGAAAATTCAAAGACGACGATATCATATTTCTGAACAGCTGTTTCCCAAGTTTACGTACGATGGATTTCGGGTCTAATTTTGTCTTGGAACTGTGTAATCCCAAACTAACCAGTTTATATTTATCCGATGTTACAGCAGTGAATATTTCTCTCGTTATTCGCTCTTGTCCAATGTTACAGGAGTTTAAATTGCTCGCATGTAGCATTTTTAATGGTGCTGTGCATTTACAAGATTGTGCTGAGCAGCACTTAAAACATTTATATTTTTTAAATTGTCAAACACTTGACGACAGTTTGATTTTTCCACTGTTGCAATTGAAGACGCTGAGAGTTTTAAGATTTAGTTGTTGTCGCTTGATCACTCCGAGTTTGGTCATGAAATTGATAGAAATGCAAAGTCCTTTGAAAACGATAGTGTTAAATCAATGTTTTGGTTTGGACTATTCAGACGTTGAAGAAATTAATGCTTATGTTCAAAGACACAACTTAGATGTGCAGGTGAAAGTACTTTAGCCAATCATGCTGATTCCAGAAGGAATATTTTTGTGACCTGTATTATATTTGAATAAATCAGTCAGTCATTCGAGTTGTTCAAAACTACAAAACATTAGATCGAAAAACACAGTTACATTTCTGTAGAGTAAGCTTTTAGCTCTACATAAAATAACTTCGCATCTAAAATAATTTTTGTTATATTTTCCATCAATCTTTATCAAAATGTCGCTGGCATTTCTTTTTCGCCGCCTTAACGAAATATTAACGAATATAAATCGTCTGCTCGCTCGATAAACAATATACAGTTGTTGTTTTTTCTTTGGTAAAATAAGAAAATGAAATATCCAGTCGTTAAAAATTGTTCCTTTTCTTCACTGCAGTACAGTATTGTAAATAAAATAAAATAATTCTTGGTTTGTTTTTCCAACATCTCGATCGACCTAAAACGTTCGAAAAACGTTCGAAAAACGTCTGAGATACGTTTCACCCAGCTGCATATACAAAGTGGTTGTTCACGAAGCTTCAATCATTCAATCATTCGAGATGCCGTACAAGAAATCACCTCCGAGTCTGGGAGCGTTGTGCCTGGATGTTGTGACCAACAATTTTGAATGTTTAAAAGACGAATTAGCAGACCAACCTTCCTTATTCATTCACAAAGTATATGGAAATCTGGTTCGGAAATACAAGCGTACCACACGAAGCCTGCCACCAAACATTTTCATTCGATCCACCACCAGATCATTGCATCATCTGTGCATGTTTGATCTACCTATAGATTATCTGTTGAACAAAATAGCGCGAGTTTGTGGAAACCTCGTAGATTTAGACTTGAAACAATCTCCATTCGAACCAGAAATTCAATGTGAATCTATAGTCAAATTGTTGCCACATTTACCACAAATTCAACGATTACGCCTTGACATTTTATATTGCACCGATCTAGTTGCAGCAGCAATCGGTCAGAATTGCAAACAATTACGACATCTGGATCTGGCCCATTGTACCTTTACTGATAATGGGTTGTCTTCGTTATCTTGTTGCGTGAGATTAGAGTATTTGGATATCTACTACACCGGTGTCACATCTGAAGGCGTTTTTCACCTTCTAAACCAATTACCCGCTTTGAAAGCGTTGAAAACTCATCTCTGGGACGATTTAATTCCTGTGTTAAAACAACAGTTTAATTCAACAGAACAACTGCGCACTTATCCGTTAGAGGGACAGGTAGAAATTAAACGGAATATCAAAGAAGACGATATTATGTTCCTGGAGTCCCGTTTTCCGAATTTACGTAATTTATCAATTTGGCATGATGGAAATCTGAGTTCTTTCTTGGAACCGTCTGGCTTCAACATAATGCAGCGACTGACCAGTTTGCATCTGTTTGATGTACATCCAGTGAATATTTCACTTATCCATCGCTTCTGTCCGTTGTTAGAGAATTTAAAATTAGATTGGTGTACCATTTTCAGCGGAACCAGTGATACTGTATATTTAGAAGGTAAGTTGGAGCAGTTATGGTTTTCTAGTTGTCGGACACTTACTGACAATTTGTTGTTGGACTTATTCAAATTAGAAGCGCTTAAAAATCTAAAAGTTTTGAAGCTTAATTTTTGTAATTCAATTACGGTAACTTCGATTCGGAAATTAATGGAAATACGAAATCCATTGAAGACATTAATTGTGTAATTGTTGTATGAAGATTAGCCCGACAGCTTATGACCATATTAAATCTTTTCTTAAAAGAGGCTCTATAGATTTGGAAGTAAAATACAGCTAAATTAATAAAATCTGAAAAAAAAATTCTGAGCAATTTTGGTAGTGTATTGCAGTAAAGTGTCCTGTGTGTGCCAAAGTAGGCAAAACTTGTAAAATCGTGTCACATTTACACTTAAAACAAACTTGGAGCAAATCTCATCTGGTTTTTCAATCTGAATCCCCAATCAAATTCGACATTTGCAGTAAACCTCAAGTAATATGCATCAAACGTTATGACCAAATATAGTTAAAATCTGTTCCATCGTAAAACAGTATTCAGTAACACGAAATCATCCAATCCTATTAACAACTCGCGTGGCATCTCCTCAACAAGTAATTGCACAATATTTTTTTGGATTTTCTGTCACAGATCAAATAACTCCTCCTAGAGATCGTTTCGAAAAACTGTCAAAAGGGGCAGTTGGTGTAGAAAGAATAAACACATTTCGCCTGTGACTACTGTACCAGAGATATCCAAAAACGTTAGTTTCGCGCAAGTACTTATTGAACGCATGCCTGAATCTATAACATTAGTGCAAGAAGTCACAGTATTGACCAATTGCAGATTGTAAGAGGGTTGCACCTGGCAATTAAGGACCCCGGACCCGGACCCTCCCCTGCAAAACGACTGCCCATAGCTTGGTGAAATTGGCTTCAAAAGCGACATGAGATTTCTAGACTACAGTTTTCCGAATTTACATGATTTATCAATTTGCCATAATGGGAATCTGAATTCTTTCTTTGAACTATCTAGCTACAACGTCATACAAGGACTGACCAGTTTGGAACTGGTTGATGTTCAATCAGTGCGTGTCTCACTTATTCATCGCTTTTGTCCATTGTTACAGAAGTTAAGGTTGGTCCGGTGTGGCATTGCCAGCGAAACTGTTAATACTGTACATTTAGAAGTCAAGTTAGAATGGTTATATTTTTGTTGTTGTCCGACACTGACTGATACTTTGTTGTTAGAACTCGTTCAAGCGCTTCCAAATCTGAAACATTTAGCACTTGCCGGATGTGAGTCAATTAGTGAAAGCTCAATGATGGAATTGATTCAACGGGAAAGTCCATTGAAAATGTTAACCTTAGAAGGCTGTTTTGGTATTGACTACTGGGCTGAAGAAAGAATTGCAAGTTGCATTACAAGTAACAACTTGGATTTACATGTAGAATTCTGAACAATATTGGAAGATTATTTATTTAATTTTCACTACTGTGCAAGTATATTTAAAAGAATTGTACAAAAATTGACTTGTTATTTATTAATTCAATTTAATTTAAAGCTGTCTAAATAAATGATTTATTTTACAATTCTCCGTGTTGCAGTGAAGCAAAAATTAATTTTTCACGTGTAATATGGCACTTTTCTTGTGCAATATTGCTCTTTACGTGTACAAAATGGCACTTTTCATATGCAATATGGCACTTTTCATGTCAGGAAACATCTAGACAAAAACGTTTCCATGACGTATGGGCGATTATAATTCCGTATGTCTATCGTTCGTTTCATCCAGTGTGAATGTGCAAATTCTTTGGTCTTGGGACTTTTATCTTTCATTTATTCAGCTGTGTTGTAGACATGCCGCACCGGAAATCACCTTCGAGTCTCCAAAAACTGTGTTTACACATAATGGTCACTAATTTTGAAAGAATTCAACACGAATTACTGGATCAACCATCCATATTTACCGAGGAAGTGTATCGACGACTTGTTCCGAAGTTTAAACGAACAAATCGACGTTTGCCTTCAACAATTTTCATTCAGTCCCACACCAGATCATTACACCATCTAAATCTGTTTGATCTGCCCGTGGAACCTCTGTTGGACAAAATAGGCCGAGTCTGTAAAAACCTTACAAATTTAAACATAAAACGATTTTCATTCGATCCAGTAATTCCTTCACAACCTCTAATCAAACTGCTGCCAAATTTACCACAAATTCAACAACTACATTTAAGCGGTGTAGATTGTACGGACCAACTGGTAGTCGCAATCCGCAACAACTGTCCCCAATTGCAGCTTCTCGATATGTCCGATTGTCCTAGAATTACGGATATTGGGATTCGTTCGTTGTCCGGTTGCTGGAAACTTGAGTTTTTGAATATCATTGGTACTAGTGTCACTTCTGAGGGCTGTTTTTTCATTCTAAACCAACTACCCGTTTTAAAAGTGTTTAAAAATGATTTCTGCAATGAATTGTTTACCAAGCTAAAAGAACAGTTCAATTTAAGCAAAACTTTGCGTGTTTATTCCTTATCAACAACATCACCCGCAACAAGAACATTCAAAGACGACGACATCATATTTCTGAACAGCTGTTTCCCAAGTTTACGTACGATACATATCGGGTCTAATTTTGTCTCGGAACTGTGTAGTCCCAAACTGACCAGTCTATATTTATCCGATGTTACAGCAGTGAATATTTCTCTCGTTGTTCGCTCTTGTCCAATGTTGCGGAAGTTAAAATTGTCTTCTTGTAGTATTTTTAATGGTGCTGTGTATTCACAAGATTGTGCTAACCAGCATTTGGAATATTTATATTTTTTTAATTGTCAAACACTTGACGACAGTTCGATTTTTCAACTGGTGAAATTGAAAATGCTGAGAGTTTTAAGATTTAGTTGTTGTCACTCGATCACTCCGAGTTTGGTCATGAAACTGGTAGAAATGCAAAGTCCTTTGAAAAGGATAGTGTTAAATCAATGTTTTGGTTTGGACTATTCAGACGTTAAAGAAATTCATGTTTATGTTAAAAGACACAACTTGGATGTGCAGGTGAAATTACTTTAGCCAATTATGCTGATTCCAGTGGAATATTTTTGTGTCACTTTGTTATATTTGAATAAATCAGCTTTTAGCTCTACACAAAATAACTTCGCATCTAAAATGATTTTTGTTGTATTTTCCCTCAATCTTTATCAAATTGTCGCTGGCACTTCTTCTGAGAGTCAAACTTAAAGCGCAGTTCGCCGCTTTTCTGCAGCTCACGTACGAAATTTTAACGAATATAAATCGTCTGCTCGGTCGATAAACAATATACAGTTGTTGCTTTTTTTTTGGTAAAATAAGAAAATGAAATGCCTAGTCGTTAAAAATTGTTCCTTTGCTTCACGGCAGTACAGAAAATTGTTAATCAAATCAGTTAGTTTTTAACAGCATTCAAATTAATTGCATTAATAACTCCTACACATGAAATCTTTTCAACGCATTTTTCAATAAAACTAATATTTATACGGGTAAACACTGACATTTCTTGTTTATTTCGCTTCACCGCAAATTTCGTTTTTCCAGCACCTCGATTGACCTAAAACGTTCGAAAAACGTTCGAAAAACGTCTGAGATACGTTTCACCCAGCTGCATATACAAAGTGCTTGTTCATGAAGTTTAATCATTCAATCATTCGAGATGCCGTACAAGAAATCACCTCCGAGTCTGGAAGCGTTGTGCCTGGATGTTGTGGCCACCAATTTTGAATGTTTAAAAGACGAATTAGCAGACCAACCTTCCTTATTTATTCACAAAGTATATGGAAATCTGGTTCGGAAATACAAGCGTACCACACGACGCCTGCCACCAAACATTTTCATTCGATCCACCACCAGATCATTGCATCATCTGTGCATGTTTGATCTACCTATAGATTATCTGTTGAACAAAATAGCGCGAGTTTGTGGAAACCTCGTAGATTTAGACTTGAAACAATCTCCATCCGATCCAGAAATTCAATACGAATCTCTAGTCAAATTGTTGCCACATTTACCACAAATTCAACGATTACGCCTTGACATTGTAGATTGCACCGATCTAGTTGCAGCAGCAATCGGTCAGAATTGCAAACAATTACGACATCTGGATCTCACGCTTTGTACTGACCTTACTGATAATGGGCTGTCTTCGTTATCTTGTTGCGTGAAATTAGAGCATTTGGATATCTACAACACCGGTGTCACATCTGAAGGCGTTTTTCATATCCTAAACCAATTGCCCGCTTTGAAAACGTTGAGAACTCATCTTTTGGATGATTTATTTCCTGTGTTAAAACAACAGTTTAATTCAACAGAACAACTGCGCACTTATCCATTAGAAGGACAGGTAGAAATTAAACGGAATGTCGAAGAAGACGACATTATGTTCCTGGAGTCCGGTTTTCCGAAATTGCGTAATTTATCAATTTGGCATAATAGAAATCTGAATTTTTTCTTGGAACCGTCTGGCTTCGTCATAATGCAACGACTGACCAGTTTGCATCTGTTTGATGTACAATCAGTGAATGTTTTACTTATCCATCGCTTCTGTCCGTTGTTACAGAATTTAAAATTAGATCTGTGTACTGTTTTCAGCGGAACTAGTGGTACTGTACATTTAGACGGTAAGTTGGAACAGTTATGGTTTTCTAGTTGTCGGACACTTACTGACAATTTGTTGTTGGATTTATTCAAATTAGAAGCGCTTAAAAGTCTAAAAGTTTTGAAGCTTAGTTTGTGTGATTCAATTACGGTAACTTCGATCCGGAAATTAATGGAAATACGAAATCCATTGAAGACATTAGTAGTTAAATATTGTCGTAAGATTAGCCCTACAGCTTATGACCATATTAAAACTTTTCTTAAGAGAGATACTGTAGATTTGGAAGTAAAATACTACTGAATTTATAAAAATCTGAAAACAAATTCTGATCAATTTGAGTGGTGTATAGCAGTAAACCTCAAGTAATATGCATCAAACCTTACGACCAAATATGGTTAAAATCTGTAGTCACAGTATTGACCAATGGCAGATTGTAAGGAAATTGCACCTGGGAATTAAGGGGCCCCGGACTCTCCCCTGCAAAATGACTACCCATAGTTTGATGGTTTGCAGGTGAAATTACTTTAGCCAATTATGCTGATTCCGGAAGGAATATTTTTGTGACCTGTGTTAAATTTGAATAAATCAGTCAGTCATGGAGATAATCAATCAAGATGTTCAAAACTACAAAACGTTAGATTGAAAAGTATAGTTACATCTCTGTAGAGTAAACTTTTAGCTCTACACAAAATTACTTCGCATCTAAAATGATTTTTATATTCTTTTCCATCAATCTCTCATCAAATTGTCGCTGGCATTTCTTCTGAGGGTCAAAACTTAAAGCGCAGTTCGCCGCTTTTCTGCAGCTCACGTACGAAATTATAACGAATATAAATCGTCTGCTCAGTCGATAAACAATATACAGTTGTTGTTTTTTCTTTGGTAAAATAGGAAAATGGAATGTCCAGTCGTTAAAAATTGTTCATTAGCTTCTCTGCCGTACAGAAAATTGTAAATAAAAATAATTCTTGGTTCGTTTTTCCAACACCTCGATTGATCTAAAACGTTCGAAAAACGTCGTTTTGTAGTCCAGAACGCCTGAGATACGTACGTTTCACCCAGCTGCATATACAAAGTGCTTGTTCACGAAGCTTTAATCATTCAATCATTCAATCGAAATGCCATACAAGAAATCACCTCCGAGTCTGGAAGCGTTGTGCCTGGATGTTGTGACCAACAATTTTGAATGTTTAAAGGACGAATTAGTAGACCAACCTTCCTTATTCATTCACAAAATATATGGAGATCTGGTTCGGAAATCCAAGCGTACCACACGGCGCCTGCCACCAAAAATTTTCATTCGGTCCACCACCCGATCATTGCACCATCTGTGCATGTTTGATCTACCTGTAGATCTTCTGTTGAACAAAATAGCACAAGGTTGTGGAAATCTCGTACATTTAGACTTGAAACGACGATCTGCATTCTGTCCAGAAATTCGTTCTGAATCTCTAGTCAAATTGTTGCCACATATACCACAAATTCAACGATTACGCCTTGATAGTGCTGATTGCACCGATCTAGTTGGAGCAGCAATCGGTCAGAATTGCCCGCAATTACGACATCTCGATCTGTCGTTTCATACTAGTACATACCTTACTGATAATGGGTTGTCTTCGTTATCTTGTTGCGTGAAATTAGAGTATTTGGATATCTACTGCACCGGTGTCACATGTGAAGGCATTTTTCGCATTCTAAACAAATTGCCCGCTTTAAAAGTGTTAAAAACTCATCTCTGGGATGATTTATTTCCGATGTTGAAACAACAATTTAATTCAAGAATACAGTTTCGCACATTTCCGTTGGAGGGACACGTAGAAATTAAACGGAATATCAAAGAAGACGACATTATGTTCCTGGAGTCCAGTTTTCCGAATTTACGTAATTTATCAATTTGGCATAATGGAAATCTGAATTCTTTCTTGGAACCGTCTGGCTTCAACATAATACAACGACTGACCAGTTTGCGTCTGTTTGATGTAGTACATCCCGTAAATGTTTCACTTATCCATCGCTTCTGTCCATTATTACAGAATTTAAAATTAGCGCGATGTACCATTTTCAGCGGAACTAGTGATACTGTATATTTAGAAAGTAAGTTGGAAGAGTTATATTTTTTTAGTTGTCAGACACTTACTGACAATTTGTTGTTGGAGTTATTCAAATTAGAAGCGCTTAAAAATCTAAAAGTTTTGAAGCTTAGTTTGTGTAATTCAATTACGGTAACTTCGATCCGGAAATTAATAGAAATACAAAATCCATTGAAGACATTAATAGTGGAATATTGTATTAAGATTAACCGTACAGCTTATGACCAAATTAAAACTTTTCTTAAAAAAGACACTATAGATTTGGAAGTAAAATACAACTAACTTAATAAAAATCTAAAAGAAAATTCTCAAGTTGACTTGGTATGAGGTTTGACATACCCACCTAGGGTTTTCTTTATCCCAGTAATGTGCATTGTGTTAGTTCACAACCTACTTGTGTTTTTCATTAATTTCAATTAAAATACATTCATGAAACAAATGTTTTTAGACTAATTTGATTATGCTCTACAACTTTCTAATTGAAACTAATGCTCTATCTCTTACCTTTCAAAAGTACTAAATTGAATAGCTCCCTTCCTGAAGTCAAAGGTCAAATTTGAAGGTACCATCAGATTTGCAATAAATGACTTCCTATTAGAGTTTTCTATTAATTTCCTGATATGAGATCTTGGGTTTTTAAAAACTTATTTGGGGTGGTTTAGACTTTTGGACCACCCTGTATTTTTGGAACTGGATGGGTTAGATCTTTCTATCGCTTCTGACAGTTTATCGCATGGTTTGGATTTGTGGATTAAAAATTTTCCTCTAAATTAGACTTTGACCGATGCTCAAACATTTTCTATCAATAAAACAAATGAAATATTTTAACAAACTGAAAGTTATTGTTTTCTTTTTATTATTTACAAATGTGAAAACATTTTCTTATTAGTTACAAAGCAATGTAATCATTGCAGGAAAAACAACCACAAAATTTCCTTATTTAAATTCTTAGTTAAACCTGATGGGAGATAGGGTATCTTCTCTGCTATCCTAGAGATAGGAGAGTTTGGAAGTTTTTTCGCTTTGCCCCTTTTTGGCTGATCTGCATAGCTAATTATTGCCAACAAACAATTCATCATAATCGTTGAATCTCACCAGACTCAAGTGTATGATTTATGTTTATTTCCTTCATGGGACTATTAATCGTGCCATAGGGGATGTTCTCTTCTCACCAGCTTTTCTTCTGTGGCTTTTTAGCTAAGAATGCTTTTTTTCACATCTTGGAAAATATGTCTGAAAAGTTAAACTCTGTTCAACCAACACTTTCACAAATGAGGTTAAAGATGAAACATCACCAATTTTTAAAACGACACCACCAGGCAAACTTGAGATTATGTGTTCACTCAACTGTACATGTAAAATCTTCTTTGCGAAAAGCAACCAGATAAAGTGGAAGCTGTGAAACAACAGCTCAATTTATTGAAATAATGGCAAGATGATTAGAATAAAAACAATTTATGCAACAATTTCTACATTACTTGCTAAATGGACATAATTTTCCTTTAAAAATTTAAATTGTATTCACACATTGGACAAACCAAGTCATATTTTGCAGGTTTAAGGTATTTTTAAGACTAAAAAGTGCATCTCTGTACATCAAGGTAGGTGGCCTAATGCCAGGGCATTCTGATGCTTTGTGCTCTTTGTCACTGTCTAACTCAACAAGCAATAAATGTCTTTGACATTGGATTACTAAACAATACATTTGATATAACAAGCTTGCCTTTAATATAGAATTTGAATTATTGTTATTGTGAGGTTCAAACTTAAGTGTCAAGTAAGGTGTGTCTTACCCATTAATCATATGATAGACAACTTCCTCACAAATATGTTCTTGACATCAATTGAACACATTTATCTCCCACAGCAATAAAAACCCATAGCATGAGTTTTATGGTTATATGGCTTATAAAATATAATACTGTAGACACAAATTGTATCAATTTTGCCTTTATGGATCTTAAAATTTGCATTCAATTCATGCTTCTAGGAAAAAACAACAATTTGTATACAAATGTCAGAGTAAGAAAATAAAAAAAAATGTCTTTGCAAAACAGTGGAAAATTGAAGTGTTGTAATTTTCCAGAAGTTGAAGAAAAAACTTATTACTTTTTATGTTAAAAAGCAGTGTGGATAAATGAAATCTAGTATTGATTTTTCTTCCTTTGGTCCATCTAGTTTGTCTTCGTCTTTCTTTCTATTGACTGCAATAATACTTGTGCCAATGTCTCACTTCATCTGCATACTTGGACCAAATTCTTGACTATTTGTTTGAAACAACCACTAGGCACATTCGTAAAGTCATATAAACTGGTTTATCTTTTTTAAACCAGTCTAAATGTAAAATTTTACGTGTTAAATTTTACATTTAGACTGGTTTAAAAAAGATAAACCAGTTTAAATGACACACTTACCCTGAAGGTCTATTTTTGTTGTCTTGGGTTGAAATAAGATTTGGTCATTTGGTCACTCCAACGCGACAAAAAAGTTTCACTTCAAAAAATCCTAAATTTAATTGAATGTACTGTAGTAATAATTTAACTAAATTCCCCCCCCCCCCCCACTAGTTAGCAAGCCATCACATCTGCAATTTGTTTAGTATTAATTAGTAACAACCCAAGCAACACAAATATCAGCATGACATCACATTAATATAGAACGTCTGTCCATACTATTCTGATTGTTTAGAAATAATAAAGAAAATTCGTTTCTCAATAAAATATACTTAAAATGATTTATTCCTTTAATTTGATAAATAGATAGAATAAATTTCCTATATAACACTGTTTACAAATAGACAGAATATTCTTTACCCAAGAATGTAATTCCTCTGTCTAAGAGCGTAAAAGATATCAATAAATGCTTAAACCGAACAGTTAAAACACTTGAGTCTGTACATACTAGAGATGATAAATTCAGAACAGATAAATGATGAATATCAATGAACTCCGGACTTTCTCCCTACATGAGAGTAACAGCTGAATGAGATATGCTAATAATTTGCACACACGATAACACTTCAGTAACTTTCTCCATAGTAGCAGGTTGCAACTGCGTTCTGGGTAATAGTTACCAAATCAATCACTAGAACAATATTAAAGTTCAAATGTTCTTTCAAGATGGCTTCCTTGGAGTACACCAGACAAAGGATATGGCTTTTCCCTTAATCGCAGGTTGCCACTGCTTTCTGGATAGTCGCCATGTTGAATCTCTTTAAGTAATAATAATAATAATAACTCGGACTTTGGCTCAAATTTCTTCTAGGCCCATTCAATCCTCACAATGATTGATCCGAATCCAATTCGAAATCTCACGGCAATCCATGCTGGGTGAGGGATCCGCCGGGCGATAGCGCACAGGTCAGCGGTGTTCTAGTCATGGAATTCCCCGGTCTAGAGTTGTGAGTTCAATCTTGATGCCATTGTCTCGCCAGTCAATCCAAGTGGTTTGTTTTCTTACTGAAGTGATTTTGGTGCAAGGTTGCAGGTTTCAAGATATATTTTAGACTGCTTCAAAAAAGCCAACTCATTGTTGGGCTGGCAACCATGGCAACTCCCTAGTTGCCACCCTACAGCAGAAACACTTCTCAAGTAATTTTTTATGTAATTTGACATTTCATACCAAAAGTTAAGAAACAATTCTTATGATAATTTTAGCGTGACTTTTGGAATTGCAACAGTGTAAGTTATATACTTACATGAAACACACGGCAGTAAAAATTTTTGATGTCGATATCAATATAAACTTGGCATAAATACCATGATAAATCGATATAGAATTTGTTCAGATTCTTTGTCTCTGAGATACAGATTTCAGTGTGGATTTTGTAAAGACACTTATGCCCTGCCTCCACTGGCACAAATGTTCCAGAAGATTAAAGTTCTGGAAAATTGGAACGGAAGTCAGATGTTAATGTTCTAGATCTTGCAAGGAGAGGTGGAGCCACCTGAATTATTAAGTGGAAAATTATTTTCCAATTAATTTTCCAGAACTTTAATCTTCTGGAACATTTGTGCCAGTGGAGGCAGG
Source organism: Strigamia transsilvanica (assembly GCA_034701245.1). NCBI lineage: Eukaryota > Metazoa > Arthropoda > Chilopoda > Geophilomorpha > Linotaeniidae > Strigamia > Strigamia transsilvanica. Next base: position 16,307 of record JAQIXU010000534.1, on the reverse strand, counting down.
GCATCAGAAATCGCACAAATATTGCATGCATCGACATCGCATCTGATTCCATGTGCTGCTAGGGGAAGAGTTGATTACTGAATAAATTAAACATTTCCAATTGACTCTTATTAACCTCTACTTCCAAAACTATTAAATAGCTTTTTTTATACTGCCATTCTTTTTTTTCTCTGTTTTTTTTTTTTTTACACAACAATGCAAAATAGACTTTCTCAAACATTTGAGGTAATTGAAGGCCGAAGAATCGCAGCTTTGAAGTTCTGCTTGAAAGGGAAATTGGAAAAACCTCAGGAGATTGGAAATTGAAATGTCTCCGGTAGTCAGTCAGGTGTGCACGGCGAGACGCTAACTCTCTTTTTTCCTCTTACGATCTGGCTGCATATGAAAGCGTCACTGATTTAAACACAATTTCTGTTTTTTTTCCCTGTGGGATTTGTAAATGAAAAGAGAAAGTAATGTTTTATTTTATTTCTTCAATGGTAAGGTTAAAATGAAATTTTCCGATGTCGAAGTTTATTTTCTGAAAATCATATAAAATGAAATTGGATTGGGATCAATAGTAAGGTTTGTGAGAAATGCTATTGTTAAAGAAGTTTCAGTTCAGGATTAGGATTATTGTTGAGAAATAAGATGAATGTGTCCCATGCTCCAGATGTAGTTTTCTGAACCTTTTTTTTGTTAAATCTTTTTTTTTTTCAAAAATGTGTTTCTTTAAGCCTTTTATCTTTATTCTCATTCCAACGCTTTCCCACATGTGACATTTATTTTACTTTACTGGGAGTACAGTACATTAAAAACTCCATTAAGACCAAATATAAATTTGGCCTATACAAAATTTACTGTTTTATATTGGATTTAGGCAAAAAAAGCTAAAATTGTCTAGTTTTAAACGAGAGTTATAGTTAAGCTTATTTCCCAGGAGCGAAAAGTCTAGTCTGTTGAATACCGAAGCTTTTAGAAAAAGAATTTGGTAATCAACAAACAAAAGAAAACTTACAATAAAGTTCATACATATTTAATCAACTGAATTGCATGAACTAAAGTTGTATAAACACCAAGACTAAATGGATGCTGAATGCTTGATCTGTTATTTTATTTAAGTAGTGCAGCAAAAGTGAGGAGCAGCTGAACAAAATTCTGTTCATTGGGTTAGAAACTAGGCGCATTCATAAAATCTTTTAAACTTGTTTAAATTTTTAAACCAGTCTAAATGTAAGATTTTACATGTTAAATATGACATTTAGACTGGTTTAAAATATTTATACAAGTTTAAATGGCTTTATGAATGCGCCTACTGTAAATTTTAAATTTAAACATGTTTTTATTGAGCTTTCCAAGAGTTTCCTGAAGTTATTTTTGCTTGGATCATATTTATACTCTCTTGTACTACTGTTTTGCATGCAAATAATAACACATTTTGTAAAGTGAATCATCAAATGTTTTCCACAATATTATTATTAATCAAATATTAATGCATTGTGAAAATATATTTTGAAAAATGTATTATGAAATGCAGTTTAATTACCGACACAAGTACTGTAATTGCTCTTTGGTGAAAGTCAAGCATGAAGAGTGATGAAATTATATGCTTACTGAAGCAAATACTCCTCACTAGACTCACCACAGCATTACTTCCAAGAGGATAGAAGTTAGTCTAGGCAATGGGCTAATTCTTATCATTCAACTCTCTGGTATTAAGTATTTATTGAGCCGTGGACAAGTTGTAGGAGTAGAATTACAATCTGTCAAGACTCTTTGAAGTGATTTGTCATATCTTTTATTAGTCCAATCCAGAAATTAATTTTATGTCAAGCAAATATATTTAACCGTTCAAACAAACATTTATTCTTTTAGTGTACAAAACAATTCTAACAATTTTTGTTTACTATTATTTAGAAACTCATGCTAACAATAGTTTTGTTCACAATACTTTAACTGTCAGGAAGATCAATTTCATCACTCGTTAAAAATTGATTGCTGTCTTTGTCCATTTTGTTAAAGACTTCCGTAGCCTGCTGAACACTTATGTTTCGTGCTATTGTGGACCAACTGATCATCTCTGCTAAGTCCAATTTCCCGTCTCTTGACGTGTCTAACAATGCTGTTATTTCTTCAGGAGTGTCAGGTAATCTGGGATATGCATTGTTCATGGCCAATCTGTCTTGTGTGTAATAACGTTTAAAACGGGTGAGGCAAGGCATACTAGGGTATGCTTCTTTGCACGCGCAATTACAGCAAAACACATTGCACGAAGTTTTTCCACAACACTCAAAGGGTCCTGGTTTAGTGCAATCATGGCAACGTCCGGAGAAGGGTGCGCAACACTCTGCTAGCACATTAGCAACAAATAAAGACAGGAGTAGACCAACAAACATAAACATAACAAAGGATTATTCAGTCGAAAGGACCAACAAACATAAACTTAACAAAGGATTGTTTTGTTAAAAAATAGTGTAATCAAGAATTGTTAAATCCTGTATTTCAATATCATTGTAAAGTAAACAATAGACAATGAAAATGAACTTCTCATGTTTGATTTTTATTGATCAAGTAATAATAGTGATTTCTTTATTGCATAAAACCAATGTGAGAACAAAAGGATTGCCTTAAAATGAAAATTTTGAGATTCTATTATTTAATATCATGCGAAGGAAACAATTTTTTGAAAATTCTTGAAAGTACGCATAAACTGCAATTTTTTTCTTATTATTTTCTTTCTTCTGTCTATGTATTTACTATTTCAAGTAAAATATTGTACACCCTAAAAAAAATTGTAACGTTCTAGGCATTGTGCCTATTCTGTCTAATGGATAAAATGGCTGGAGAATACGAGAGAATGTGAAAACTTTTTTTTTTACAAAGTTGTACACAGTCTTCAAGAAAAAAGACCAAATTTTACTTTTCTGGAAAATTGTCAATGGAAACATAAAAACATATTCTTTTTCCTTTCTAATGCAATGAATTATCAGTGATAAAAATGCAAATTTCATTTAAATCACACGTGATATTGTGTTTACCACAAAACTAATGATTTTCCAGGAAAGTAAACTCTGAACTCCCGGTGGACAGCGATCACTGATGCACTAATGAGCAACCCAGGGCAGCTCTATTCCTCTCTAAAGGGAGCTTCTGGTCCCGGAAGTGATCTTTGGGCAAATGAGACAAGGAGGAAGCAAGCGGAAGTGGCGCAACGTGGGGATAAGGGCAGTTCGTCACAAACCAGCAACATAATCGGTCGCTAGCCGATCGTCCACAATATCCGACACCACTGTTGCGACCACTGCAAAGTTCCTAGGTTTGGCGCCATGTGACAGAAGATAATATCTGACCATGTGGTCGGCCGTTGATCTTGGGTTTGGTTGTGGCATTGGAAAATACATTGGGACCATACAACATTAGTCTAGTTATGCAGAAGTATTGCAGTGAAGTGTTAGCAGTTATTAAGAAATGAATGTTATTTTTTTAAAACAATTTTTATTTTGTAACAATGGAGTTGTGGTATTGTAATTTTTATTTAAACGCATTCAACAATGCAAGTTTGAATGTATTTTTACTCTAACAAAATAAGCGTATGTTGCTTTTGTTTGATGCAACAGTTAATAGCTTTTATTGCTTATCTAAATACAGAGAAAAATGAATATCAAGAAAGTGATTAATTCACAGTATCTAAAGGATCAATTTCATTAATGGTTAGAAATTGATTATTATCACTGTCCATTTTCTTAAACGCTTCCATAATTTGATCGGTGCTAATGTTTTGTGAAATTTTGAACCATGCGATCATCTCCGATAAGTCTATTTGTTCATCACTTGATGTGTCTAACAATGATATTATGTTATCAGGCCTGCTAGGTAGTGCATGCGATGAGTATTGTGTGGATTTACGTGATTGGAGTTTTTTTCTACGTGGACAGGATGCAGGAATGCCGGTTCTGCAGACGCAATTACAACAGAATATATTACAGTCATGTATCCCACAGCAATAAGCAGGAGCTTTAAGAAGTAGGCAGTCGTGGCAGTATCCAAGGAAAGGACTGCAACAGTCTGCAATTACGGAAACTAAAAATGAAGACACTAGCAAAGCTGCAAACATGACGAAGACTTCTAAGAACTTTGTAGTTGTGGGAAATTAATTATTATCTGGATTTGGTTTAGTCCTAATTAAATATTATGAGATCCTGTATTTTAAAATCGTTATAAAGGAAACAATAGACACTAAAACTTGTGCCACAATTTGCTAAGGAGTTTGTCTAACATTTAATGGGCTCTTTAAGTTTACTGTTAAATAGAACTTAAGGTCTTCTACAGTTTGACTTGCATGTTGGTCTAGACTTTAATTATTTGCAATTATGCAATTGTTATCTTTGGACTTTTTATACTTTTACAGATATTAATGCTGAAGTCATTTTCTCCACTAGAAAAGTCAATAACAGTAATAATAATAATTTATATTGAGCACACATTTTTTCCAATTGTTCTTGTTTGTTGTAGTTTGTTATTGTAGTTTGTTGTTGTTAGTTGTTGTTTGTTATTGTAGTTTGTTGTTTTTTGTTATTGTGGTTTGTTGTTGTTTGTTCTTGTAGTTTGTTGTTGTAATTTAACGTTGTTTGACGTTTTTGTTTGTTCTTGTTGTTTGTAGGTGTTGTTTGTTGTCGTTTGTTGTTGTTTGTTGTTGTTTGTTGTTTGTTGTGTTCTTGTCGCTTTGCTATCATATGACTAGCATATGTTGTGGTTAACTGATATGATTGCCTGATCATTTGCAGCAGTTTATTGCAACCGGTTTATTAATTGTAAATTTATTGATTTATTTTATTTTTCATCTAACTACAGAACTGCAATAATTTTCCAGATATCCTAATTGGTCTTTCAGGAATAGATATCAAGAATGTCATTAAGTGTCCATACTACCAGGAGGATCAATTTCATTAGTTGTTAAAAATTGATTGTTATCATTGTCCATTTCCTTGAAGGCTTCTTTAATTTGATCGGTGCTAATGTTTCGTGAAATCCTGACCCAAGCGATCGTCTCTGCTAAGTCTATTTTCCCATCTCTTGATATGTCCAACAATGATATTATTTCTTCAGGCCTAGTTTGTGTGAGAGATGGAGTTTTCCACGTATACAGCATTGTTTTGCGTTTACCACGTGACTTTTTGGGCCTTCCACAGTGCACATGATACCCAATTTTGCATTTACAATTGCAACAAAATATATTGCATGCATGATGTCCACAACACTCATAAGGTTTAGGATAAGAACAGTCATGGCAGTACCCAAGATAATTTCTACAACAATCTGCAATAACATTAACAAAAAGTAAACAAGAAAGCAGAGCAACAAACATAATGTGATGTAAAGTTTTTCCAGATTAAAGAATGTATATTTTTTATCAATGTTTTTTAAACATTCATTAACGATTACGAGATCCTGTATTTTACTATCATTGTAAAAGAAACAATAGATAGTAAAAACTTCTCTCATGTTCTCTCCTATATTGAATGGTACTGTAGTAAAATTTATCATCGAAATACTGACATATCCCTGCAATGCTTCTGTAGAACTAACATTATTTTACATACAGTAGCTTATGTTTAGTAAAAGCCATAGAAGTATTGCTCTGTTAAAGCGAATGGTGACTGATGAAATTATGTGCCTACTGAACCAAATGTTTCCAACGAGGGTCGTCTTAGCACATTATTTCCAAAAGGATTGAGCTGAAGTCGAGATAATGGGGTAATTAATTCTTATCATTCAAGGTGTGCCAGTTACAAAACCGTAAGTGCGACCGTTTCCCGCCAGATGGCGCTTTACGAGTGATAAATACATAAGTTTACATGGTATAACATGAATATTGTATGATGCAGAGTTACCAGAATAAACTACTGTTTACATGACATTAATTATGATGTTAACCTGTATCAATTCAACTGAATTGATGCTACAACCGAAACTACTCTTCGGTAGTTAATAATGTTGTCACCAGGGTGTCTGATGTATGGTAACTAGAGAATGGAATAAAGTCCACCAGGATTTACCCTCGACCTGATTTGTTATTGTCTTTGGTATTCGCCAGCCTATCTTGGGTTGTTGCGATAAACGCCTAAAAAGCGCGATCGTCACAAAGGCAGCTCTACAAATTTATTAGGTCATAAACAAGTGCAGCTGGGGAATTACATTTAACAACTAATTAATTAACCTGGTAACCAGGTTAAATAATTTTTAATTAATGTGCAATCACGACGACGATGCACAACTTGTAACTATTTATGGACCAATCATTTAAAATTTGTGCCGACTGATTGCACACATACGAAGGTCACCTCAGAAGTGAGTAAAGCTGTCAGAGGTGTGCGTTTTTAATTCCATTTCCGATTTGGCTCCAATTATCGATATTATAACCTGGTGGAATTCTACATTTCAAATGATGAAACATGCCATGGCTTTGAAAAAAGCTTTAATGACTATCACCGCCACGGAGCCAGATTTGCGGTGCTTAGTGGAAGAGAAGTGGTCGGCAATTCAATCGGTTATGGGAATCCTGCAGAAGTTTGATCAAGCTACAAAATTCGTGAGCATGGCAATCACTTCGACAGGAGCATCCATCATTTATGGGCAGGAAATGCAGGTAATGTTTCATTATGATTAGGAGACGTCGCTTCAACATCAGTTATCAAACAGATACAAGTATGTTGTCCTGGTGGAAGGTAAATGAAGTTTTGGGGATGGAGCAAATTCAGGCACATGTGCTCATGGCAGTCATATGCTAATCATTGGTTTATTTGCATGCACATAGGTGGCACTGCGGAGGTAAGGCGCCATGAAAAATCAAACTACAAATTAAAGGAGAGCGATGCCAACAAAGCAAATGAGAAAGGTATGTTTATGGACAAAAAATCTTCAAGTTCTCCTATGCTGCCTCAGATGTGAAAAAGATTTTAAAAAGTTTTGCAAAAGTTTTGCAAAAGATTTGCAAAAGATTTGCAAAAGATTTGCAAAAGGTTTGTTGGATTATCAGTTTCTTCACTTCTGATTCTGTTCCAATGTTATTATAAACTTCACATAATCCTCAAGTTAAATAGAATGATCTGGCAACTGGTGGCACAGAAATGAACATCTCATTCAGACCTGAGGCAACACAGGAGAATGTGAATTTTTTTTGTTTATAGGTCTACAAACTGAATGTGGTTCAAGAGTGGAGACTATAAAAGGGCCCAATTTAGTTTGGACCTTCGTCTTAGTAGTACCACTACACGATAATCGTCTTGGCTCTTCTCTTCTCTTGTTCACATTGCTGACACTTAGCAAATGGATGGTTAAGCCATTTCCAGTACCACAAGCGACACATGAGCTGGGTCTTCGACCCGCAAAAACAATGGCAATCCAACCACGTTGCCCACAGGGTCTCCCAACCACGTGGTCAGCATCTTGGTCGCAGATGGGCCGTAGCAATGGTAAAAGATCATGAGACACTGACCCCTAGAAACTGAATAAAGGTCATAAACCATTTTCTAATACAGCTAGAGTATTGTGTGTCTGGCGCTATCGGGCAATCCTGAGGCTTGATGACATCCATCAAAGGTTTAACTTATATTGGTTTGCTCAGCAGGAGTATGACATAATAGAACTTTAGTGACATGATATTAACATACAGTAGTCAAGTTTATACAAAGTTTGAGATAAACTCCCAAGAGGTATTTTGGTGTTTGTAGGCCCAACCAACCAACAGAAGTTTTTGAAGAACTTACATAAACTGACTATATGCTGCAATACTTATTGTTGAATAAAAAAAATTGCTGTATTGTCAAATACTCATCAATGCAAATTTGTTTTTCAAATTTCAAAGCATAGCTCTTAAGAAAACACACAGCTTTAATACAAAACTCCTTGCAACATCCTTTTGAATGCAGCCAAGGCTAGCTAATATGAATTCTCAGTTGAAGTATTTTAATTATTGACGGACTATTACTCAGAGTATAATAATTAATTGTCGTCTCTCAGCTAAAATCTAATCATAAGTTAATTAACTCCAAGTTTTATGAAGTTAGAAGATGATTGTTCTCGAGCAAGTTATGCTTGCACTTCCTTATTATATCCGGGGGTAGACGGTTATAGGATATTGACATGTGTTAAAATTGAAAAGATCAAGAAAGTAATGGGGTGTAGGAAATAGTGATGAGCACATGTGCACTGAAATGTCATTTCAAGCTGATGGCACAAGAACACAACTTTAATGGTAAAACTACCAAGTCTGTGGTTACCCACCAATAAGTTGAGATGAAACTTTTGTGAAACATCTGTTTACTGCTTCCATTTGTGCCAGAAAAGAATGAAAATCACTTGGTTTAATGATTCTCTCATGCTTAAAGATTTTTATCCAACCAACCATTGGCTGAAATTATTGGACCATTGTCCACACTACAAGAGACATTTCAATAGAATTATTTTTTCAGTTGTTAAATAGCAATTATTAGGTACTTGCTTCATTTAAATGAAGCCCAGAAGCAGAAAATGACTATTGGTTGACTGGGATTTTAATGTAAATCAATACTTTACAATTAGGAAAGATCACTTTACAACACAATATTACTGTTGAATTTATCCATTATTGAAAAGACTCGCCTTTACATATTTTATTCCAAAATGTTATGTAAACAAGGAATTGAAAATCAAAAAAAATTCTTTTACGACTTTGTTAAATTCCAACATTATACAATAACATTGCAATATCTTTCCATAAGAAAAGTAAATTTGTTTTTGCAATGGAACACGTCTGTACATTCTGAGCACAGGATACAAATATTGGTCATTCGTGTGCTGTGCAGCTTACTCCTATTGCCTAGAGCCGGTTTACTCAGAACATCGATGAAGAGAACGTCTATGGGGTATTGTAAAAATGCGGTATTGAAGTGGGTCGCGAAAGTGTGGTGACCCTGATCGTCCCATTGTGTGGGCCTTTTTAGTTTAGAATTATCTGTTAATAGTTTTTACCCTTTTAAGTTCTGTTTATTCCTAGAATAAATACTCTTTTAATATTTATCAAAAGAATTGTTTACCTCCAAGTCGATCTTGTTTGGTGAAGGAGTATGCATGAGTTCATCACAGTTGCAGTTGTGATAGTTGTCTGTCCATTTGATGATTCAGAAAACTTGGATGTATGTTTATTTGATTGTTACTCGTATCTTCGCGACTGATAATACTCGATGCATCTCTTGTGGCTTGAAAGTCTGACCACAGCAACTCGAAGTTGATGCTCATTGAAATTCTGAAGACGTCCGTCGGTTGTTGTGGCTTAAAATTGACCACTTTTCATTAGATTTTTTTTGCAATGATTGAATTTATTTAAATTGTATAAGAAAATTTTTAGCTCACAATTGAATTTGAGGGCATCAAAAATGATCGATTTTGTGATTAATAGAAATCACAAAATTTACAAATTTAACAACTGCTTATTTTATTCGCAAGAGGGCGCCACAGTATAGTTCCAAAAAACGTTTACCCAAAAAGATAAAACAAAACAATTACCACTTTTAACTTCAGTAGTCCACACACACTAATTTCATGTTCACTTTATTGACCTAATGCTTGAAACTTATTGGATGTTCACTGGACAACTTATTCTGCTGGACTGCGCTTGGATGACTAAATGATTGTCCACTTAATACTTCTCATCTTGTGACCAAATGATGTTATCTCGCTTCCCCTTTACACTTTTATTCCCAGATTTACTTCTGGCAGAAGCAATAAGACATAAAACCCAAAACACAGCAACTTGTATTACTTGTCCTCGGTTTCCCTGATCACGAACTCCAATACCACTCGCTTCAAATCCCTCAAACATCGATTCACTTCTTGCTCGCTCGACCACTTAACCACTTCTCTTTTTTTTTTACCTGATTGCCCATCGAACCATTGACCAATCATGGCATGAATTCAACATTTCTAAACCCAAGAACTAAAGAAAAAAGAAAAATAATCACCAAGAACTACTGCCAGGTACTACAATGACGTTGCACTTACTTAGTGTGATTGTGGGCAGTCATATCAATTACCTTTAACATTGGTTCATCGCAGTGCCCGACAGCGACAGCTTGACCGTCCTCGGTTGCGTAGCAACGCAGCAGCCCCAATCTCCAATCGAATGTTGCACTTGCACTCTACGCTCACCCCAAGAAAACGTAAACTCATTTGCTTTTGACTTTTCACCTTTATTCGGGTCTGACATGACATGGTCTGCAATAACGAACTTTACACGCTCCCAGGTCAGAGGAACCTTCAAAATTGCACTTTGCAACTGATAAATAACAAAAGTACAACAATTGGAGCACATTTTTTTACATCTTTTTGTATTCTTCTTGAAATATTGATTCTCGAGCGTTGGCATGGCAACATGTCTCAGATGCTGGCACCAGATTAGCGCTATTGTTGATAAAATGTTTGATGGGTTGTGTTGTGGGGAAAAGCAGATGGATCCAGTGTGAGGAATGGTTGGCAAAGTTGGATGAAAGAAGAAAAATGGCACTGCTTCTGCTGCAATTTATATTCCGTGCACGACTGTTCATTCATTTATGGGATATTTGTTGGGACTTGTTCTGAAGAGTTTTAATAGTTTGGGGCTTGAATACAAATGTTTTTGACTTTGGCTACTAGTTTGTAGTCATCAAGCATTAAATTAAAAGATCCCACACTTGAAAATAAAAGAAAATTTAATTTTTTTTTTAAATTATAGGAAATTGAAACAAATGTATAGAATTTTCCTGTGTTCACTTGTTGCTTCATTGTAAACTCAATGAATAAAATGAATAAAACAGTAGATTAGCATAAATTTCCATGTTTGATGGTCACCTATACTGTCTCCAAAATCTACATCAATATTTATGCAATTTTTTTAAAACTACAGTGCACTCTTTATGGACTGGACATAGGATGCGTCCTAGCAAACTTATCCGGTCTGTACAGAGTACACTGTATGTGATTCTGGACATATATATTTGGAAAAGACCAGAAGATGCTTAATAATGGTCTGCAATCTGCATAAAGTTGTAAAATATTAATATTATGCAAATTTGTATTGCACACCTTGAAGCCAACATGTGAAATTCACATGTAGAAATGGGGTTAGCAAATAGATGTGCGACACCTTGAGGCACAATTAGGAGCTGCTTTTAGTTAAAAACTCTTCAGTTTTTACAGTTGAGAAAATAAGGCACTGTAGTTGAACATAAAAATAGAGTTTTACTATTTGCATGAAATGCACAACATTAACTGAACGTTACAAGAATAAAACATTTTTACAATACCTCGCGAGATCAGCAATAATACAATAACAATAGCCATGAGAACACAATTATTAAATAATGTGGTGTACTTAATCTGATTTAAACCTAAAATACTAACAAAATTTACTACAAATAAAAAAGTTTTATTATTAAACTTTTGATAATAACCTTGAGCAAATATTTACCGAACCGCTTTTCAAGATGAAAGCACCAATCATGATAGCCGGCCGTTTAAATCCATTTTTAATAAAAAAAATAAAAAAAATACAATGTTGCTATGGCAACATGTGAAAAATTTATGCCGCAACACTTCCGTTAATCTTTTATTTACACAATAAGATGGCTTCAAGACAAATTGTTCAAATAAATCCGAAATTGCAAGTCAAATTGTGCACCACAACAAACAAACCACAACAATCTTCTCTCAAATTGATTGTCTATTATTATGATTATTATTATTATTATTATTTAAAATTTTATATTATTTGTGGACATTGTTTAAAAAATAATCCAAATTTTCCTGATTCATGCAATTGTTGCACATTAATTAACAGCCCGATTGACAAAACATGCACGTATTAAAAGTTAAAATTAAACGGATGCTTTTCACGCCTCAATTCCTCCTTGGAAATATATTTATGAGCCAGATCAATAAATGGCAGCACCAACAAGGAATATCTTAAAAAATGAATAAAAAGACGGAGTAAAAAAAAGAAAGAAAAAAGAAGATACTCATGTCTTCTTTGCACAAATCCCTTTGCATAAGTTGGGTAAAGATATTACTCAGTCGTGAATCCCCATCTAGCAAACGCCTTTGGAATATTTGATGGCCCTTTTTCTTCTCTTCTTTTCTCACCACACAATACTTTTTTGATCACACCACACTAAATCCACTTTCATTCTTTTTTTCTCTTGTCCAACCTTTCAAAATGATGCTGACTCTACATCAAGACACATCATTTTTCACTTTAAACAAACTCCTGTATAGGCCCACTTTACTTTATTTTATCAACAATGGAAAAAAAAGAGTCAATAATCTTGAATTACAATAATGGGCACACACTACTATACCTTTCAGTCTGAAAACTAAACAAACAAAAGATGACAATACAAAGGAATTTGATGTTAATATTGACAAAACATGACATTTTTAGTTATTGTTGATAAAATAAGATTCTGAATAGATAGAATTTTAAATCATCAACAATAAGACTGGCTCACTGCAATGTAGTACCTTTAAAGGCGAAAGGATAAGTGTTAGAAGAAACCGCGCAGTGGGACGTGCAGATAAGAACTTATCGGAAATTTAAAAACTTGTTCAAGTCTTTACCAGAGACATTACAGCCGCCGTTTAACACCATGAAAACAAGTCATCAGTGGTCTTATTTCATTAAGGACCATTAAAAACGTCTAAGAATAAAGTATAAATGCAAATAAATGGGGCAAGAATAACAATAAAATGAATATTTATGCTTGATAATATGTGCAACAGTGCATTAGGGTGAATAAACTGCATGCATTTTATTTGTATAAATGTAATCCTCTCGAGAGTTTGCGGCTTCGCTGTTATGCATTTAAGTTGTGCGGTGTAAATCTAGTGAAAAACTACAACAAAATAAAAAAAAAAAAGCGCCGCAAACTTTGTGTTAACTTATTTCCTTTTTGGAACATTAGATGAATGTCCAAATTACTTGTGGCTTGCCTCCTGGCACCCGGGAGACAGCATTGGAATGCTTCGGTGTTTGGAAGGGAGTGGGAAAGACATGAATCAAGGCCGACCGTGTGTCATGACCAACTGTCGTTTTCTCCGATGAAGAATTGGGGTGTTCAAGAACATGTAATGGGACGACTGCCCACTTGGCCTAAGCTTTCTGAGAGTAAGGAAGCGGTCAACGGGGTTGTAAGAGATTTGATCTGCCGGTGTTTGGGTTGATTGGAGACTACGAGGAGATAACCAATATCAGTTGCCGCGATGACATTACTCATGTCTCATAGTCTTTAAAGGCCTGTTTCCATGTGTTTGTAATGATATTGCCCTGTTATCAGTAACAATTGCTATATATCAACAATCTAAAAAACGTTGAAAAATGTTTTGGAATGGTATCGAAAGGATGGAATTGCTTTGGCACCGCATAAAATTTCATATTTACAATTGTTTTTTTTGGATTTCAGAATGTTGTTTGCATATCCACAAATATAGCTAAATATAAATATAAATATCAAACATTCAATTCCAAGATTGATAGGAAATTTACAGTTGGAAATGGGGTACTATGTACCTAGGCCTCCATGTTATAATTGATGTGTTTCAATCAAAAATGGAAATGTATATTTTGGAGAAAATAAAAGTGACCATTATTGGACATTGAAATTTATGGTAATCTAATAATTTTATTCACAGTGTGCCAAGTGGCACCACTGTTGAATTTACAATAAAGAAACATGCAAACACAGCAATAATTTTCATTACATTCAGAATATCATTCAAATGCAAATGCTCATTACCAGATACAAGACTAGAGAAAACCAGACAGTAACAGAAACTGCATCACTAGAGACTATCGATCTTACAGTGTAGCTGTGTAAGGTTGGGAAAACCCTTGCCCAGGGTCTTAGGGGCACGATCCTCTTTAATTAAAACCAATCACATGTGTGCTAGGGAAGAATTCAATTCAATTCCATTGTTGATCTAGTACTGTCAAGATTTGTTGACAAATGTACAGAGTATAACATAATAAACAAAACTAGTTCAAATGAAAAAAAAAGTAATTGAAAAAGAAAAATCTGATTTAATCAAGTTACAGAGACAAAAACTGCCTTCGTGTGATGTAAACAAAGCACTTATAATGTCACTAGAAAACAATTGAAAACAAGTTCTAGTGTTTCCCATCTGGTGTAGAAAAACTGGCATCTTGCCTCTTCCTAATGCAGTGGATGAGTGGCACTCAGTAACTCAATTCTTTACATTACTTTGGAAATGATTTTTGGATTTGACCCAGGTGTCAGAGATCAAGCATGGCCAATGATTATTGGCTACAAAGACGAAGAGTAACGAGGATAAAGCGGTTATTTGGGATTACCACAAAGGAAATTAAAGTAATTTAAAATTCTAAAGTCATTATAGAGATCACAACATGTTGTAATTGCTATTTTTGGAAGATGTAACAAGTGAAATCCATTTTGATTAATATTTAAAACTGTGTGAGCTCAACTTAAGGTCTAACTCTAAACAAGGAGCCGTGTTTAAAGCCATGGCACATCGAGTCACTTGGGTGACATTAACACTTATCACGCACATCTGTGGCTCCAGCTTCTGTTTATAGTGGGGTGGCAAAGAAATGGCTTATGGTCATCCAAGACCTGGTATTAGGTTTGTTGTTGTTAGGTTGCTAGGTGTGTTGTAAGGTTAAAGTTTTAATTTCTTGGGTGTTTTTGCACTGCCACTGAAAAAAAAGAAATTACAAAAGATTGGAAATATCCAAATACTTCCAGCTCCTTTTCGGAAAGTTGGAAATTAATGATTTCAAAATTTATTTTCAACAAATAAATATATGAAAATTTAATTTGTCTCTAGTGTGCTTTTGAGAAAACAATTTTTCCAATGAATTGTTGTTTCGATTTGATAAAACAAAACACTAATTGCATTCAAAAAGTCATTTAGACTAGAGCCAAAACAACAGTTTAATGAGAAAAATGTTATTTTCTTACTTTCAGGGATCATTCCTGTGAATGCCATTAAATTTTTACACTCTTAAACATTTTATGAAAATGTTTTATCTTGTTTTTGATAGTTTTATTTATTTCCAAAATACGGTTTTTAAAAAAAAAAAAATTCTTTGATAATAAAAATATTTGATTTATCGTCAGAGGGCGTTTGGTATCAGAGCACACGTGCGGTTTATTTATTAGGCAGCAGGTGCTTGAACTCTGGAATTCATTGATACAATCCAGACAGTCACTGAATTCCACGCATTGTTACTCGCAACATTGCATCCTTACAGCTTCACTAAGCCACTTGTTTTTTCCAATCTTTTTTTCCACACCCACAATTTATTTTTTTTTTATTTTGTTGTTTTTTCTTTCGAAACAAATCCTCGGATTTAGAAGAATAACGAAGTAGACAATATAGGTGGTGTAAAGCGAACAGTTTGCTCATTCGTTTACGCGCAGGATCATAAACTACAGCGGCGGGGGCAGCAATGGGTTTTCCTTCCACGAATTGAGTGTTGGGCTTTCCTGCAAGCTCCTGTGCGCAGCTGAAAAGGTAATCGCGGGGAGCTTTACAAATCGATTTCGTTGTCAGCCTTAATTTCCATAGTCATAAAGGGAGGAAGTGCAACTTTTACGCCGGGGTTTTTCAATAGGTTTAAATTAAAAAAAAAAAAGAAAAGCTGTACATATTTAATAAATAAAAATTGAGTTAGGACGTTTGGGAAATTATATTTATCATATTTTTGAGGTGGTGAAAGTTGTTTACGAATGAATTGAAGCGAATGAAAATGTGAGGTCGTACAGATCAAACAGAAATGAAATAAAATGGAAAATTGGTTTTTTATGGTTTGTTTATACCTACTGTCAGTAAATGGATGTTGAAACCTTAAAATATAAAAAAAATTTGTTATACTCAATTTTCTTTTTTGATAATTCTGATAAATGTAGAAAATGAAATATTTTAGATTAAATATAATCCAAAAAAAAATTAAAAAATAATATATATACAAGTATATATATATATCATTATTAAATTGACATATAATACATGTATAATATCAATAATGTATTTTTTTTTTAAAAAAAATACTACAAGCAGAATGGTTGCATCATCTTACATACAAAATTGCTATATGATTACATCAAATTACTTTCAGAAATATAATACAATTTTTACACCCTGCATTTTTCAGGCCCAAACTAAACTTAAATAAAAAATAATAACAAACAATTTTGTTATTTATTATTTATTATTTATTATTTATTATTTATTATTTATTATTTATTATTTATTATTTATTATTTATTATTTATTATTTA
>JAQIXU010000533.1:0-30735 GCA_034701245.1 Strigamia transsilvanica | reverse complement strand
CAATTAATTAATTTAAATATTTCATATTTACTTACTTTTCCAGCAAGGAATAACATGTTTGTATCGCAATCGTAAAACGGCAATAAAATACTAAAATTAATAAAAATTTATAAAAATTAATGAAAATTAATGAAAATTAACAAAAATTAATAAAAATCAATGAAAATTAACAAAAATTAATAAAAACTAATAAAAATTAATCAATAAAAAACTAAAATTAATCAATAAAATACTAAAATTAATCAAAATTAATCAAACTTAACCAAATTCAATCAAATTCGAATTATTCGAATAATTTACCCGATGTTGTTATCAAAGGAGAGAGTCTTTAGAGGATTGCTAAAATTGCGCAAATCTCTTAATACCGCTTGCCGTTCATGACCCTAAAAATCAAAAAAATAACATCAAATAAAAAGTGAAAACAATTAATTTCAAGTAAATTACCGCTTGGAATCCAGTGCTGAGTATTTGATTCGTGTCACCCAACCAAATTACACGCGAATCCTTGGGATTACTACGACTAGTAGCAGCTTCCTGAGTTGCAATCGTTGCTCTGGGATCGAACACTCTCAATTTCTTATCTCTGCAAGACGATGCCATTAAATTGCCGGAACCCTGCCAACAAAAACTCTGAACAAGATCGTCGTGTTCGTCGAATGCTACGAAATTCATTCGTATTTATCAATTTATTAATATAAAAAAAATTAAAAATTCGAAATTACTTAATATGTCCTTCTCCTTGACGACATCCCACAATCGCACGACATTATGGGACGACGTGGAGAGCAAAGAATCCACTGTCGGATGGAATAAAACATTTTCCACTCTGTTTTGCGTCTCACGCAACTGTGCCGATGGATTAAACAAGTGATTCTGCAATCCATCCGCCGGAATATTCCACAATTTAATCTGAAAAAATAAATAAATAAATAAATAAATAAATAAATAAATTTGTTACATACACTGCAATCCTGAGATGCGGTGGCCAATAATCCGTCATCGAAAGGTGAAAAATCGAAATCGGTGACTAAATCTGAAGAAAAGTATTTAAAAATTATTTTTTTAATGAAAAACAAAGAAAGAAAAAAGATTACCGGAATGACATTGAAGAGCGCAGGCATTTCTATCGATTTTGCCCTTGTAATCCAAAGGCAAAATACTAACCGCTCCACCACCTGTTGAAATTGTGAAATAATATATATATATTTCGTTGTATCATAATTCGACACGCTTGCGTAAGTTATTGATATCACCTGGTCTTTCTGGGTGGAAAACTATAAACGTAGCACTGGCTTTTATCAAACTTCCATGGGTCAAGGCTGAACTCACATTCAGATCGGTGATCCAAGCCTTGGAACGAGAAAATAGGTGGAAAAAAATCGACAAAAGTGAATAAAAATGGAATAAAATTCACCTCTTTTTTCGGGATTTTTGCAATTGCATTTCTGTATTTCGAAATCTTAAACCTGAACATGGTTCTGCGAGAAAAAAAATTAATATTCGATTTTGATTTCTGATGATTTTTGATGATTTTCGCGATTTTTCGCGATTTTTCGCGTGTGTTCGCTTACCGGTGTTAAGAACACGATCCACAATGACAGCTGTGTTGCGCTCACGATCAATAGCTCACAATCACAGTCCGGTGACGACTCGGATGGTTGCAGTTTTCGTCCTTTCAACGCCACGCAAGAATATTTTAATGCAGCGTATTCGTAGCTTAACTACTCCGTCTCATATCCGGAATCACAAATTGAATTTAAATGGAAACTACATTCTACATAGATCTCTAATCTACACGCCCTCCGTTTCCATAGAAATCAAAACCTAGCGGCAGTCCGACTTCTAGCTTGTAAGCATGCGCTGCTCAGCGGAAATTGCAAACAAAGTTGGACGGGAATTATACAATAGCGCCATCTGTCGACGAAGAAGAAAACTGATTCGGAATGTTCGTTGTGAAACGGTAGCTGCTTCGAAGCTGTGGTAAGTATCTCGAGTTCAGTATGTTGTCAAATGAAAAATTCGAAATAAAAATTCGAATTTCTTTATTTATAGGTTTTTATTTTTATTATTATATTTTTTTTTATAGGTGTTTACGATGTTGCAGTTTTTGCATTTAACACAGAATCGGTTTCACGTCGTAGACGTAACTACGACGGGCCAACCTCTTCATGTTTACCGTGGTCACATTTTCGACGGATTTGAGGTTATTGCATGATTTAATCGTGATTACCTAGTAAAAAATTGCTATTACTGCTTTTTCTGTTCTAAATCAGCCATCTTTAACTGCTCATTTTTCTATATTCGATATTTAAAATTGAATTTTTCACTTCAGGTGTACTGCGTGGAGGAGAAAATTCGACTTCCGGCGAGCAACAAAAAAGACAAAAATACGAAAACAAAGCGGAAATAAATAATTTTCGGATGAAAATTACGTGGACTGATATGCTTGTGAATCGTTTTTCATGTGTAAATTGTAAATTCTGAAAGTACAACGTATTTGAATCCACTTTTAAGTGTTTTTATTATAAGCTTTATGACTAACGAAGACTTAGGCAGCACAAAACCATACAAAGTTCCATCATACAAATTACACAAATCCACTAATCGTCATTTCTCGAATTCAAATCTACTTTTAACTTATTAGTTTTCCTATCAAAATCTAAATTAAAATAGTTATTTACACATTCTTTTGCCACATTAACTTATGTACAATATATGTACATGTAAACGACTCGCCGAATAGCTCTTGTTTCAATGAAAAATTAAAAAACAAACAAAATAACTTATCATCCAGAAACAAAACGAACAAAATTTCACATTTAAGTAGCAAAATCTTTTGGTCCAGGTCATGGAATGATTTATAATGGCACCATCCATTTCGTAATTAATTATCCACTCGGTTTGAATATCAGAAAAATGTGACAAAATTTGCATGACCTGTTTTTTATACATTTTCTTCCAACTATTAAAATGAAAAAATGTGACCATTAAATACATACGGTTAAGGAAGACAAGAACACTAGTACTAATAATTAATCAAAAATGATAATTAAATTTTAAATTAAATTCCATTAAATACTTGTAAAGTGTGTGCTGTACGGACCGGATGTGAACAGACAAAAATAATCGAAATTTGTCGAAATGGGAATCCATTTCGCAGGATTTTGATACTTTTGGTTGTGGTATGGGACTATACTTCCACATCTCGCTCGTCTCGGCAAAACGAGATTGCATTACGAGATAGTTTTCTCGAATTTTTTGAAGTTTACTCGAATTTTTTTGAAGTTTTATCGAATTTTTTGAAGTTTTCTCGGATTTTTTTGAAGTTTTCTCGAATTTTCTCGAATTTTTTCAAGTTTTCTCGAATTTTTTTGAAGTTTACTCGAATTTTCTCGAATTTTTTTCAAATTCTCCAAAATAAATCCAAAAATTATTTTCTTTTAATTTTTGGATTTTTTGGTTGCGGGCAAACATGGCTGCTACGTCTGGTCCATACAGCGTACACCATAGTGACTTTAAAGGCAAAGAAAAAAGAAAATATTCTTTTCCTTCTGCAAATTCCATCGTCTATCTAATCAAATGGCACCTTCTCGCACCGAAAAACTCAAATTATTCAGTTTGCCAAATCGTCCGACAGGATTCGTGT
The DNA here is from genome assembly GCA_034701245.1 of Strigamia transsilvanica. NCBI lineage: Eukaryota > Metazoa > Arthropoda > Chilopoda > Geophilomorpha > Linotaeniidae > Strigamia > Strigamia transsilvanica. The sequence goes on along the minus strand of JAQIXU010000533.1, from coordinate 27,089 downwards.
ACACAAAAACGAAATCAAAGTCAGAAAAAAAAACAATAAAACATTTTCAAAGACATGTAAATAGGCTGGATTGTTCATTTCGAATAGATTCGATGTTTTCACGGATTAAAAGCACGTAAAGTCCTCATGAGAGCAGTCAAAACCGCAGCCAAAGTGGTCGCTTGCTGCATGAGAACATTCATATCCGGGTCGTTGATCGACTTGCCCGCCGCCGCGGCCGCAGCGCGCGTCGTCTGCACGTACGTGGCGGCCACGTCGCGCACTTTGAGCGTCACATTCTGCGTCTGGATGGGCGACGAAGTGTCCGCGGCCAGCACTTCGGTCACTTTCAGCATCCGTTCCAACAAAACCACACACACACCCAAGTTGTTGGTCAGTTTCGCCTCGCCCTCCGCGATGCTCTTCACGAACAGCTTGGACGCCGTGACGAAGCGCCGCGCCTCGGTGATCAGCGAATCCTTGGCCGTCGCCAGCTTGCCGAGGTCCGCCGAGCCCGTCTCGCGGTCCGCGCACCCGTCCAGGATCTCGTCCAGCCGCCCCACCATCTTCCCGACCAGCGACTCGGCTTTCTGCAACGGCGCGTCGGTGCCCAGCAGTTGCAGCAGATCGCTCTCCTCTTGCGGCAGGACGAAACTGTACACTTCGCTGGTCAGATCGTTGTCCAGCCCGTTCACGGTGATCTCCACGGTGTCGGCGTCCCTTACCGAGCCCCCCCTGGCGGTCGAGCCTTCGTTTCGTCCGTTCACGTGCACCGGCGGTTTCGGCAGCGCTCGTTTCGGCGATTGACCGGGGCTTTTGGGCAGCACCGGTTTTGGCACCAGCGGGGGGTTCCCGTTCCCGTTCCCGCCCCCGCCGTTCGCGGTGCAAAATTTCGTGTCGGTCAAAGGCGACGATGCCAGTGCGCTCCGGGTCGGTTTGACGGACTGCGGGTGCACGGGAGGTTTCAGGGCCCCCGGTGCGGGCCCTTTGGCGTCCGCGGACGACTTCGAGTTGTCCAGTCTGTGCGACCTGGGCATGCTGAGTTGCCTCCTGAACGGCGAGCCCGCGTCGCCGGCCTCGTTTCCGTAGAAAGGTTTCGCCAAATCCAAGTCCAGGCCGTCGTCTTCGTTGTCCCCGTGCGTGCCGCTGGAGCCCCCGCTCACCTCGGACGCATCGTCCGCCTGCATTTTGCCAAACACGTCGTCCGGCGACCCCCCGGGCAGATCCCTCGCGTCGCACGAGACGACCGACGACGCCTGCGTCTCGTAGCCGGAAGAATCGCCCTGGTTCTCCGACTGAGGGCGCCTGTGCAGCGGCCGCGGCGGCGGCGCCTGCAGATGAAACAGGGGCTTCGAGCCGATGCACTTGCGCCGCACCCCCGGGGTGGTCCCGGGAGCGCCCATCACCTCGTTGATGCTATCGGCGGCCTCCTGGAAGCGGGCGATCATCTCGCAGTCCGATTCGGAGCTGGACGACGCGGGCGGCGGGGGGATGATGAACGCCGAGATGTCCTCGGGGGTGAGTTCCACGACCGGCGAGTGGATGGGGAAGCTCAACGCCGCCAGCTGCGCCTCGGCGGGCGGCGGCGGCGGCACGGAAACGGCCGAGAGGAAGTTGTCCAGATCGCCGGCGCCCCATCCCTTTGGCGGCGGCGGCGGCGGCGGCGAGCCGTTCTTGACCCCCGCCCCCGCGCGCGTCTGCTCGGCGATGTCCTTCTGCAGGGCGAACGCCTCCTGATAGAAATGCGCCTCGAGAGCCCTCAACTCGGCCTCCAGACTGCCGCGGTCGGCGAACGGCGTCGGCGGCATGCTGACGGCGAACGGCAGGTCGACGCCCTCCCTGTCCGGGGTCATCGGCGGCGGGATCATCGTGAGGTCGATGATGTCCGGGTCGAGGTAGAGCGTGCCCTCGGCGAACGGGTACGGCAGCTCGTTGTCGCGTTGCAGCTTCTTCATGAGGTCCTTGAGGTTGGCCTTGTGCACGGAGAAGGGCAAGTTGTCCGGACTGTGCAGTCCGAAGCTCGAGCCGACCAGACTGGCGTTGTGCGGCGGTTTGGCCGGCTTGCGGCGCGCCTCGGAGCGCTGGTGCGACGGACTGTCGGTCGGGGTGCTGATGCTGTCGGTGTCGCTGCCGGACGGCTCGTCCTGCACCTCGAGTTTGCACACGGCCTCGTCGCGCTCCACGTGCGCGAGCAGCAGCAGCGAGTCGGCGGCTTTGAGCTTGGGCAGTTGGTCGGCGAACGCCTCGACGCGCGGCAGCGGGTCGGCGGGGCCGCCGCGACCGGTCAGGTAGTGCTCGGCCGAGTGCACGATCTGCTGCATTTCCGCCACGCGTCGGATCACTTCGTCGTTCTTCGCTTCGATCACTTCCTTCCGGTCGTCGGTGGCTTTGTCGTCCCAGTCGACGCCGCTGGTGGCGTTGAATTTCGCCGCCACGTTCAGGTTGATGTCGCCGCCGCGAGGGGGCGGCGGCGGCGGCGGGAGCGACGTCTTGCCGTTGTTCATTTTGTTCATGTTGTTGTCGACGATTGAGTTGGGCGAGTCGAGTTTCTTGGCGTCGTTCGCGGCACCTGCCAGCGTGCCGACGTGTCCGTTGGCTGTCAGCATCTGGATGGAGGGAGAGAGAGAGAGAGAAGAGGAGAAGGGTTTAGAAAGCGTGACACAACAAATTGATTTTTAGACGAGTTGTTACGGCACCTTCTGTGATGATGGCTTGTATGTCGGCGCGGTGGATAAATCGACCGATTTTTCTTTGCCGGCTTCTATGTAGTTCCAATCATCGGTCTGAACCCTGTGTTGGGTGTGGTAGGGGGGTGCTGCAACAAGAGAAGGGCAAAACAAACACGTTTAGACAAAAGTGATGAAATGTGTACACGTCGTTCATTGATAGATGAAGATTTTTTTCAATATGTCATTCGAAGTTGTTGTTTTTGCTGTTTTTGGTGTTTCTCATGATGAAAATTTCATTTTTTGAAACAAAATTTCATTTTTTGAAGCTAAATTTCATTTTTTGAAGCTAAATTTCATTTTTTGAAGCTAAATTTCATTTTTTTTGAAGCTAAATTTTATTTTTGGAAGCAAAATTTCATTTTTTGAAGCTAGATTTCATTTTTGGAAGCAAAATTTCATTTTTGGAAGCAAAATTTCATTTTTTGAAGCTAGATTTCATTTTTGGAAGCAAGATTTCATTTTTGGAAGCTAAATTTCATTTTTGGAAGCAAACTTTAATTTTTGGAAGCAAAATTTCATTTTTTGAAGCTAAATTTCATTTTTGGAAGCAAAATTTTATTTTTTGAAGCAAAATTTCATTTTTTTGAAGCAAAATTTCACTTTTATGATCAAAAATTCATTTTTTGGACCATAGAAGTCATATTTAGGCCCAAAAAGTTTATTCTGAGACCAAAAAGATCCATTTTTGTGTTTGAAAGATTGAACCAAAATGGCCATCCACTTGTACATTTTCTGGATCCGCCCGTGATATTTTTATAAACAAAATGAACACCAAAAACAGCCATAAACAAAAGCCACCCGCCCAGTATCTCGATGTTAAATTCAAACTGCACATGACTCCAATAACCAACTTGCAAGGCTTAATCTTACCAAAACAAAGAAAATCCATATTACCACCAATAACAACAATAATATTGAAAAAAAAATTCAAAATTCAAACAACATCTGAACCACGTTAAAACTGTCTGCGCAGAACGAGATGCGCAGTTTGAATTTAGCATTTAATTGCCGTTAATCCCCAAAAACCAAAAAAAAAAAAGACACAAAAACGAAATAATTTCGTATTTGCGTCGAAAAATTCAAAAAATTGGTCAAATATTTCCCAATAAAAAAAATTTTTTTATTGGGAAAATTTCCCAACATTTATTGATTTCAATATTTGACACTTTTTGTTCGGTTCGCTGCACCGGTCACCGTGTGCGCTCAAATTGACCACGTTCAACTCAAACGCACCAGGCCGAAGCAAGTGAGCGACGCGAACACGTGAAATCAAACACAAAACGACAATAATTACCAGCATCTTCGGCCCAACGGTCTTTCTCTTGGTGCACCGGCAACTCCTTATCGGTCAATAAATGATAATATCCCTGTAGAAGCAGCACCAACTCTTCGGCGTCGCGGTCCTCCAAGTTGAGAACGATGTTCTACACGAGAGAGAAAAAAGGAAACGAAATGAAACATTAAAATCAAATCAAAACACATTCAAGTCCCAACTGCTAATTTTTCCCTATTTCGAATGGAAAGAAAAATTGCACCTCAAAGGAAAGTCCAATTCACGACCTCATTCAATTTCCAATTTCCGCAACTGTTAAAAGGAAATAGGAGCAATTCCTGTTGCAAACGCAATGCAGTTTGCTCCTGTCTCCCGTGGGGCACACTCATTCAAAATACACAATTTACTGCACCTTCAAAAAATGACCTCGCAAAGAAAAATCGAAAAAGTAAGAAAAAATGACCAAAAAAGACCAAAAACGAGCAAAAACACACAAAAAACGAGTAAAAATGACCCAAATGACCCAAAATGACCAAAAAAGTCCCAAAAGGACCAAACCAGACAAAAAAAACGAAAGAAGACCCAAAATGACGAATAAATGACGAAAAAAGACTAAAAATGACCCAAAATGACCAAAACAAACAAAAAATGACCAAAAAAGACCCAAAATGACCAAAAATAAACCCAAAATGACCAAAAAAGAACCAAAACAGACAAAAATGACGAAGAAAGACCCAAAACGACGAAAAAAGACCAAAAAATGACCCAAAATGACGAAAAAATGACAAAAAATGACCAAAAAATGACCCAAAATAAACCCTAAACGACGAAAAAATGTAAAGAAAATTTAACAATTCTTGAAAAACCTACCAGATTATTGTTGTCTGTCATAGTGAATTGTTCGAGTCAACAATATACGTGTAAATACGTTTTGGTTTTCAACAATTCGAAATGCGAGTGTTGAATGAGGTGAATGAACTTGACTGGCTCGCACTCGTGTGTTGCGAGAAGCTCGACTGCATGGCAGGTAGACACAAGTCTGCTACACTTTTGCCCAGACAGACCAATGGGAGGCTTCCCAACCCTTCACGTGATTGGCAGACCCCGCCACACTTCCGCTATTGATCAAGTCGCCCACGACTTTTTAACGCGCCAGTCGAATTGGATCGCGAAGAGAAGAATGGAGGAGAGCAACCCAAGTGACACATTCAGATAAAAATGTCGCAATCCCACACAAATTGATTTCTCGCTACATCACACCGAGTTTAGCGGCTGCATAGAACTACACACGAAGCAACACGGGTTTTATGCTGCGCTCAGCCCCCGCAAATGCCCGAATATCCCACACTTAGTTGATTGCGGCGCTCCGAACAATTCTCCGCGCTTTTATTAAAAATTTTTCATCATGATAATTGAGAATTTCAAAAAAATGACGAAAATTTTGGGTCAAATTAGTGTTATTTTTGGAAAATGTAAATTTCGCTATTTAAGGATTAAATTTTCCTTTCAATATTCATAGAGTGAATAGTTTTTTTTTTTTTCGTTGCAATTAAGCGCCGTTTTAATTAAAAAGTTGGAGCAGCAAATCAATAGCATCTTTTAGTGTAAGAAAAGACGTGATTTACACGCTTAATAACAAACACATCGCACAGTTGCAACATATCGCAAATCACGCGTTTCAGATCAATAGTCTGGTATCGGATTTGGGGTAAAAGCGAACCACAAGCCACATCTCTTCTAGGCTTCTTAGCATTGTTAAAAAGGAAAAGAAAAGAAAAATAATCACATTAAACGAAACAAATGTCGTAAATCTTGGTGACAATAGGATAAAAGAATAAATTATTATTTTTTTTTTGGAGAAAAACGGGTGTTTTTAGTAATATTAAATGACTGAATGTATTTCACTGAGTAATTATATTAAAATATTAATCTCTTGTGGCAGTTGATTCAGTTGAAATGTTTTCTATTTTCATTATTATGCATGGGTGGCAATTATTTCAATTAACTCGTGTCCTTTCCAAAAATTAATTTATTTTCTCTGTTCTCAAGACAAATCTAGGAGTATATACCTACTAGGTGTTTAAGGTGTGCAAAAAACATGGGTGCTGCAAGATTAAGGGTGTTCGAGCACAAAAAAATTTCTTTAGCGCTTTAAATTTTGGGTACTGTGACATCTTTTAGTTAGCGGGTGGAAAAATCAATAAGGATTTGTAAATTTACTCTGTTTGATCATTTCCCCATTTCTGAATTTACAAACAGGGCCGGAAGTGAGGAGGAGTGAGGGCAGGGGAGTGCTAAATGGTCAGGGCGTGCACACCGCGGTTGTTACACTTCTGGATCTGGGCAGATATCGCATAATCTCGCGCTACAAACAAACACCCCGTCCTCTAAGAGCGAGGCAGTTGACATGAACTAGGGGTTACAGTTACAATCCCTCTTAAGTGCGTTTTCAACACTTTTTACCAATCGAACCAATCGAAGTGCACTGGAGTTTGTCACACCTAGAGTTGGCTTTCGGGAATTCTCGAGAAATTTTCGAGATTTTCCATCCCGAATCTCGAGAATTTGAAATTTTTAACATTTCGGGAAATCCCGAATCTCGAGAATTCAAATTTTCATCATTTCGGGAAATCCCGAATCTCGAGAATTCAAATTTTCATCATTTCGGCAAATCCCGGATCTCGAGATTGTGATTTTCTTAAGAAATACCCAACTCTAGTCACACCTGATTTCTGCTACATAGATCATGCAGTTCATTGTTTGAAATTGAAGCGCCATCAGCTTAAATGTCAGCGCTGCATTTCCTCCAATATTGAATATGAGCAATGACTTTAATGCATCAAACCACAAAGAGAAAACAGTAATTTTATTACAAACTAATTGAAAATCCAATCAAATGCTGAGTTAATCATTGAACCTAATTAATCCAGTGCAGTTTTCTCTCTCTATTTATTTTTTCAATTCCCAATTTTATATTTTCCAAGCCCATTCGCAAAACATTTCCATCCCAGTGTTATCCAAACAGTACTTTAAAATACAGTTAGGCTTATTTTTATCAGCTCATGCCCTTACTTTAATGGGCAGATTATTCCATCGGAGAGCACAATTGGTAAGGAAGAAAAAACTTCGCTTAGCAACTGGCTCTTTCAACTCTCCAAGGTATACTTGAGTCAATCGATTCGCCCTTTACATCGTTTCCACTTCTCATGCACCCAAAATTGTAATAAAAAAATAAAATTGATCAAATTTTCATTAGCAATTCGCCAAAACCAGAAAAACGCATTTCATTAATTTTATATTATACCTTTCCATCTTCCCCCCACACCAATCTATACGGGGCTCGAAATGCACCGGCAAAACCGGAACAGTGTTCGTAAGAATTCTTTTTCTTGCGCTTCTGTAATTGTGAATATTATTTTTTTAAATTTTGAAGCGGCATGCCAAAATATTGGAATAATCAATGTTAAAGAGATAATAACTTAAAATTACACATATAACATCTCTTGTTATATAGTTACACTTTGAAAAAAATTTTTTTTTTCTGAAATTTCACAGATTTTAGTCATTTTGTTCAATTTAGACCTGCGTTGTAACGGTGTGCAGTTACAGCATATAGAACTATATTTTTTTTTCTGTGCTTCACTGCATTGCATTTTCCATCAGCAATTTTTGTTTTCTGCTCAATGCAGTCCACAGGGTACTTTTCTACAGACTTAAAGCCATCCGACAAACTCTCAGTGGATATTAATGAACACTTGAAATCATTCTTAATTGGCACTTCTGAAAATGTAGGAAAATGTAAAACACGCTTTAAAAGCTCCAGATCGATAAACACTTTCGTCACTTCCTGTGAAAACAAGACGGAATATTAAAAGCAGCACTAAAGCTCCTGCTTAAAGTTTCATAATGGAAATAAGCTTTGGACCATTCAATATTCTTATCTTTAGGCCTAAACTTGATTTTATAATTAAACTATCTTGTATGTTTCTCCACATTCAAGTGCATCTACTTTAAATAAAAATACTCCCCCTTATCTGGAATTTATCAGGAGAAGCATCAAAGCCCATTAGAATGTGTCCACATCAATTGTGGGAAAGCAAAACTCAAAACAAAAGAAAAAGGAAGAAAATAAAAAAATCAAATAACATTTCTCCAAGTGTGATAAATTTTACTTTCATTTTCCCCCCACACCCAGACACACCACACCTTTTCACTTTAGCATTGAGATAAGACTAACACCTGGCACAAACCCAAAATCAAAATGAAACACAAAAAAAGCAAAAAAAAAAATAAATCCATACATGAAAGACAAACAAAACAAAACAGTTGTTTCATTAATACTCTGATGATGCATTTGATCTGTTTGGAGATATTAATTTCCCTTTGGATTAATTAAGCCAAGAAGTGAAGAATTCCCAAAATTAATCAATGATGTGTTCATCTTCATCCAGAGCTGAAATCCAATTCATGCCAAAGGATTTGACTATCAAATTAAATTTCTCATTTCAATTTCAATTCTGCCAATACAATTACACATCCATTTCCCTAACAAACCCCAATAACCAAATTTAAATTAGAAACAATAAATTATTGCTTTCTTCATTTCTCTTTCAGCAAATTTACCTCAGTTTAGAATGTAATATGAAAAATCAATAAGATGGCTAATGAAAAGCAGCTTCTCTGCTTTTTGAGGTGGCAAACAGCACTAGGAATTCCTAGGATGTCTTATTGGCTATTGGGTTATCCACAGAATTATCCTCAAATAGCCCCTAAACAAATCCTAACCATGTTAAAAGTGCAGAGAAAAGAAATCTTTTGGATGTTTCTTTAGATGCCAGTAAATACTGCAGGAGGACTTAAAGTGGGAATTTAAACCGAGTAGCGACGACATTTTTACTCGCACTGTGGGTACAATTACTGCAACTCTCTAATTATATGAAAAAAACAATCAGCCCAGTAGTTGAACCCAGATCCCCCGATTGCCGGTCGGGTTTTACCGCGCAAACTACCCAGGTGCGTTCAAAACACAAAAGGAAAGTCACTTTCAGAAGACTGAAGTGACGCCTTTTACGTCACTATTAAAGAAAGTCAACCTTAGAAAGTGACGTTCTTTGTTACATTCAAATGACGCGCATGCTTCGCTTGTTGTCGTACGATCCGTTACAAAATTATAAGGACAGTCGCTTTTTTTTTATAATTTAATTTTCATGAGGCATAGGATATTGATTTTTTACACACACATCAATAAGGTTAAAACAAAGTTACACAACAAATTTCACAACAATCTAACTATTAGTTCAAAAGTTATGTGCATTTTTGTACCTTCATTCGAAACGAAAAGTCACTTCTCCTTGCATGGAATTAACGCACCTACTGTTTGTTATAAACTGCTGTATAGGTTTATTTTAGAGCATTAGACAGCCTGACAGCTTCTAGATCATCATTTGAAGACTATATATAACTTTAAACATTGATAAGTGCAGTTGTCTACCAGTACTTACAACAAAATTGTCAACATCACATCAATTTGTGGGAAGCCTAGCACTTTATAAAATGAGAAAAAAAAAGAAGAAAGCCTGTTCTCCAGTTACAATGTACAATATATCTTATTTGTCCAGTGTTAACTTTTTCTAGAAGACAAGAAACCATCTCTTTTGTGTGACCAGATAATAGTGAAGCTCAAGTAAACAAGTGATATACCCTTGAGTGCACTCAATACCCTCTATGCCTGCCCAGGGAGTGATTCAAAATGGCGGATCTTTCCAAATCATCTGCTTGTATTTGCCTTCTTTTCTTTATAAATAATGCAACCTAAATCGATTTTAAAGGTGATCTCCCTGCGCGCTTTTATTCAACAGCAATTATTTTTACATCTATTGCAGAAATGGATGAAGTATGAACGTTTGCTTTGAATAAATGCCGTTACGCTTTTCATTTCCAATGCGAATCCATTAAGTTCCAACACGAGCAGTTTTTTTTACTTGAGGGGGAGAAAAAACATTCGATCAAAACCAACAGGCGTTGACTCTCGTATTGAATTTTTATCCCATTGCACGGTGTTATTCGCTTATTGGAGATGTATTTCAACCATAATTGGCCGGCACAAGCAGTAAATTCAAGGCGTATGAAGGAAGTTAAGCATCTAAAATGGTGATATGAGCCAATTATTTCAATTAGGAAGCGTCAAAGTGTCTGTTTTTGCTGTTTTTAATGTTTATTTAGATATATAGACTAGACTTTTACCGATGTGCAAATTTGCTGTTAGTTTCCGAAGAGAAATAACAGCCATAAACCATCATCAAAAACTGCAAAAACAGAAACTAGAGTGGGGTTTTCAAGTGGTTTATACCATCTGCTTTTGGTTTTTACAATAAAATTCAAAATGGCCATTGCGATCGAACTTCCAATTGGTATAATGCATGGCGTATGGCATTTGTCATTTAACAATCAATCTACATTAAACCTACAAGTGATATGCATTTGAAATAAAAGTTTTTCTTTTCTTTGCCTATCATGAAGAAAATAAATCAGCCATAACTTGGTACCATGCTGCAAACTACTTTTGTTAATGAGTTTATTGTTGTTTATTTAGTGCTAAATAATGACTGGGGATTAGGAAATCATTTGTGCAGTATGAATTTAGCATCAAGATACCGGGCGCGAACTGTAGGCTTTAACTAAAACTCGGTGCGCTTTGGGGAAATATAGATTTTACTTGTGTACACATTTATATTCGTTCTGCTTTGCTACTCTAGATTTATTGATGCTGTTTGTAGCTATGTAAGCACGATTTAATAGACAATTTCTACATAAATCTCAGCATTTTCTTTATTATTCTATACAATATGAGTATAAAACCCATTTTAATACTTGACTTTGTGAACAAATTGTGTTACACACTGTTTTCTTGTCATCAAACAAAGAAGAAAACCATTGTGGCATTTGGAGCATCTGCTGCAAGACATTGTGGACTTCATTAAAACCATAGATGCCATAAAACACAATGTTAGGTAAAAAAAAGAAGAAGTTTTTCTTCTTCTGTAGACTTAGGTCTCAAATGTTCAATTTTGAAAATAAATTTCTCTTTACTTTAATTATTTGCTAAACATTAGGAAACTTAGCAATGCTAATTACAAACCAAAATGACATGAACTTGCTTGCTTAAATTGCATATCAACTGGCACCAGCAGCTCGAAATAGCCAAAAGGTTAACCACTTTAAAGCAGTTTAATGCACAATGCTTTCATATTTACATGCATAACTTGTCTAAGTGCGCTAACAATTTATATTTACTGTACCATAAACTTTATCAAAATCCTATTACTTAAAAATGCACGAAAGCCACCGGTAGATGCAAACAACATATTTCCTCCAAATTGAAATAATCACCAGGGGATTATTCAAACATCGCTTCCAAAACAAAGAGACTGGAGAGAAATATTGAAATCAATTAGAATACCCTCCTGAATACAAGTAATAGATAGTACGTACATTCATAAAGTAAGATTTTACATGTTAAATTTGACGTTTAGACTGGTTTAAAAAATTTAAACAAGTTTAAATTACTTTATGGATGCGCCTACTGTATCTCCCTTTATGGCGTCCCGTAGTTTGAACTGCTAGAGCCCAAACACAATTGCAGACAAAATAACGTTGCATCGACTTGCCGGAAAGTTAATTTTTCTGTGGCACAGAACATATCTCACAGACATTCTAAGACTGGAATAAAAATTTGTAAGTACCAATTTTTTCCGTTGAGAAAATTTCTGCGGGGAATCATTCCTGTGTAATTGCAACCATTGAGCCTCGTTTTGATATTAATCCTAATTGTGCCTTTTAATTATCCATGGATTTATTAGAAGTGGGAATTAAAGGGCATGGAGCAGGGTATGTGGAATCATTTATATAAGTTGGATATATAAATATTATATTAAAAAGCAGATGGTAAATAAAGCTTGTATGGGTTGAAAAAAGCATAAACATATAAATGGAAATCCATTGCCAGGAAGATAAAAAGACATTTTGCTCACCCATTCTCACACATTCAGATTTACCATCAAAAACTCACTTTTCTTTGTGTCTCCAATGTGTCCTAAAGCCTCATGGCTTCTCAAGACACAAAACTGCAGCACAGGTCCCAGGAGATGGAGGGGGAAACAAGATTCAAGACAGATTTTCACCAAGAAAGCACAGATCTATCTTAGACTCCCTTGTTGTAATATCAAAGTATAAAGTTTTAAGCAAAAAGAAAAAGAAAAAAACTTTTATTCTATAGATGTAGGTGAAATTTTGGGGGGATTTTCATTGCAGTTATTTTATTGATTACCAATTGATGAAATCAATCATTCCACATCATCGTGTGACCAAAGGCAGAAAATGCAATCTGGTGGCAGTATAGATATAATAAAAAATGCTGACAACACAAGTAAAAATTGAAAAAAAAATGGGGAAACTTGTTAAAAAAAAATGGCAAACTTCCAAACCAGAGTACAAAAAATAAAAAATATTTTTTTATTATACAGTACAACTTTAAATCCAAACCTTCAAATTCTCACAGCTGGTAACACAACTTTAATCAATCAAAAATGAATGAAAAGATTTGTCATTCTCCTCCATACAAGCAAAAAATCTTCTAAAAACTCACTTGATTTGAATAAAATTAAAGAAAACCATTAAAAAAAATCTTTTTTAAAGAAATAAAGAAGAAACTCTACATCTCATACTCGAAAATCTTATTAAAATTCAGTAGGGCTTTATTGGAACACTTCCATCTTCACATTTCCACTCTAAACAGGAATTGTAGTGATCACTCTTACTCACTTTAATTCACAATGGGCGTCAAGTTTAAACATGTATTGACACCAACAAGCTTCCAACTCACTATTTCCCTTTCTGATTTCATTTTTTTTACCCTTCTGGAGTTAAATCAAGCTGGTGTAAATACTCATTACGTTTTAACTGCCCTAATTAAAAGCGGGCAATCGTTCCTACCAAGACGATAAAATCCCCAAGCACAACAACTGCACCGTAAATTAAACTCAAAGAAAGTCGAAACGTGGCAAAAACAGTGTGAGATTTCAACATATTTCCACATTTCCTTCACACATTGTCAGCATTTCATGCAGTAAAATGTTAAATTTATTTATTATTCAGTCTTTTTTTTTCCAAACATAAAAATATAAAACACATTCCCCCACAGTTTAAACCAAAAATATTGAATGTAAAAGTCAAAAAATCAAGACACACTATAGACCAAGTCAAGTGTTGAAATCTCTTGCATGCTTCATATCCACCAATTCTCATTCTAACTCAACCAAGTGGAATGAGACATGTGAAGAAATAAATTCAAAAAAATAAGAAATAAATTCAAAAAAAAGTTAAATTCACTTTTGGAAATTAATAAAAACAATTTCTAATAGTTTTTTTTTTATAATATATTTATACCAAAATAGAGATTTTTAATGATATACACAAATCTCCCAAAGTTGGAAGTCCATTGACTTAACTGGCCCCATGTTATTGCTTGGGCACATCCAAGAAGACCATAATGGTTGCCACTTGCACTGGGATCTCCAAGGAGACTTCCCAATTCAAGACACAAACTGACCACATACCGAAGAGAAAAGAAAAGATCCATTACCACCATCCAATGGAATAGCAGGACCATAAAGAGAGAAAAATTGAGGGAAATAACACAAAATGGAATCTTTTACTGCAAAACCAATAAAGAAATAAAAAAAAAAAGATTTAAGCAAAGAGAAATTTGAAAAATACAAAAATGTCATTACCATTACACACAGCCCTCAAAATCAATAGAAAGTAAATTTCACTTGTTTTGTCAGCGTTAAATTTCATAAATCCTATTAAGTTGTCAGTTGAAGAAACTGCAATGAAATTGTATTTACAATATACCAACAGTGCAAAAATCTATACAAGTTGTGGTTGCCAGGTTGACATAGCAACGGCACACACGTTTGTGTAGTTGTTGATCTGCTTAGCCATTGCCAAGTCAATATTGTTAAATTACCCAACACTAAGAGGATGGAGCAAGTAATTGGATGTGGCCAAGTTCAATAAATCAAACAAAAATGCACAGAAATTAACACAAAAGTGAGAACTTCCATGGTTTGTGCATCATACAGCCGAAAATTAACTTTACCACCCGGCCGGCTTTACCAAGACTATACACTGGAAAAATTTTAACACAGAGTAATTACCTGTAAGTTAACCCTTGGAAGCATAAGGAAAAAGTATACCATTTAGAAATAAGCCCTTATCTGTTTAGCGACAATTTTCAGGTCCATAAGTTAAAGTGCCATTTAGTTTTTTTTAGTTCGCTACTAAATTTACAGAGAGCACATGCGCAGCCATATATTTTTGAATAGCTAATTGTCAGTGCAGTCTGCTGGTAAAAGCTAGAAGCTGTTAGATGAAGCTGTTAGTTGAAGCGCTCTTATCTAATGCAGGGAAGCCCACAAAATTGTTTTGCTGGAATTTTAAAAGGCAGACATTTTCAATTTGCAATAACTAATTAAATAAATAACCAATGACTACAAATTTCACCTGGCGCAAAGTTTATCATGACATTATGAATACAGCGAGTATTTAAACAGCAAAACATGTTTAACTGCAATTTTAAACTGACTTTTCGATGATTCCCTTGGATATACAACAAAGGAAATCATTGCCCTAATTTGTTGAAAGTTCTATTCAGCAACATCATTTTGAATGACATGTTTGCAGCTTTAATGGCAAAACATTAAATTAAATGAGAAAAAAATTAGCAAAAAATAAACTTAATTAAAAACACTTTTTTTATACTTTGAAATTAATTTTCACTCTTCATTTTATCTCAATTTCTCACTCCCAAAATTATCTCCCAACAAATTAATTTGTGCTTTATAAAAGAAGACAACTGAAAGGAAGAAGTGAAGCAAGACAAAGCAATAGCTAAAGAAAAATTCAACTTGGTGCAAATTGCCTGGAAGAAAAATATGCTCTCCTGTCTAAGATGGCTGCTCAAAAATACATATTCATGAATCTCTTCTTCTCTCTTCCCATCAACCACTTGGCTTTCTCAATCTTCATAAATTATAATTCAAGTCGAGAACAAAGAAAACCACATTGAATGCTTTTCTTTCCCTTTTTCCAATCTAATAAATTTTGAGAATATAAAATGCATAATTAATCTGGTGAAAAAATCCAACATTAAAACCTAAAAAAAAATATTCACATTCATGTTGGATTATAGTAATTCACTTTGGCAAATGGCACCAGCTGGCTGCACGAAAACTGTGCAAATTGCTAGCTGCATTTCAAAAACTTGTTCTAACAAAAAAAATTTTTCCTCTTCTTTTTTTGGCTTTAACATTGAGTATTGTTTTATGCATCTTTTTTAAGTGCATGTGTTGTACATTGTGTTAAGAATTTCATACAAAATAGCTCCCAAAATTAATTATAGCCTACGCGCGGTTCAAAGGCTCTTTTAACGGTGCAAATGCACTAATAAAGAATGAAACATACACTTAAGACACAGTAAAAGCTAAAAGTTTAAAGTTTAAAGGAATAACAATTGTCGTTAGCACCAGGGCCTTGAAAGGTGAGATGGGGCCCAGACTGGTCACACACGTGGGGCCTGTAACGCATTGACGTGCTTTAAAGAGCATGCCACTAAAAGAGCAGCAATACAGTATGAATAAAATCTATAAATGCATAAAGCTTAAATTTTCTACCGTGTATTATTTACACCGCGGATTTCCTATAAACCAAGTGGCCCCTCTAGTCCACCTTCTACATGGGCCGTGCGCCTGCGACACTAGCCTATAAGTAACGTAATTTACTTGATAATGTAATTTTTAGAAGCAATTAACAGTCTTTAACATTCTGTTCTCAATTTTCTGGCCTGGGAAAGACGAAACAGCTCGAACTCCAGGAGTACGAGCCAGGAGTCAATCTGCTACTAGTGTATCAAGTTTTGTTGTTTTGTCTTTTTTTAAAGTTGGTTCTTGTTTCATACATTTTTCTTTTAATAGCTTAATAATATTTAATTTGTTGAAATTCATGACTGTCATGACTATTGGTTGTTTAATTCTTTGCACACTATATAAACAGGTGCTCTACCACTTGAGCCACTCGGGACTCCAACAGAATCACAAGCCGCAACGCATTACACTTCCAGCCAAACCGACCTGCCCAAAAAGCAATGTCATCTCCAACTACACACTGGACCTAAGTAGGAATTCTAATGCTGTAAATTTCTTAATTACTTGCCGGTCCTGCATTAAGAAATTCACAGTACAATTGATTACAAATGACCAAGTCATATAAAACTTGAGAAATCAGAAAAACGATTACCCACAGCTTAATATGCCCCATTGAAGCTACAAACACCCCTTACATCTCACAAAAAGGCTGCAAACTCTTCACATAAAATGACTGCACTTGCACTTTACAATATTCCATTTTATTATATTGCACAAACAATTTCCCTTGAATACTCTAGACAAGAGCAAAGAAAAAAATCCCAGTAGGAGAGAAAAGGATATTTCAGATATAAAATTCCCATTTATAGCTCACAGAGTGGCTCAAAGCTCCTTCTTAAACACAGCATTACCCCTTTCACCACCTTAATTCTATTCTGAGAACCAATGAGTAGCTGCAATGGTTTAGAGCATGCTCAACCTTTTACTAGCAGGAGATGCAATTCTCCCAATGACCATCATATTAAGCTTTAAAGCAACATCCCAACATGAAAACTTCTAACCCTGACAAGATCCAAGCACTCAAATGAGCACATAAACAAAAGAAAAACTGCTCCCATTTCTTTAACACAAACCACTAGCAATTCTAGCAAAAACCACCTTTATCTCCACCTGCATTCCTTCTCTCTTGTCAGTATCATCATTTTTTCTCATAACTGCAGCATCCTTCAACCTTTTGTTTCCATCTCAACTTGCACCTCACTAACTTTCCCCATCTTTTCCCCTCCCTCTCTTCTCATCCCACACTGTAATTACTTCCATCTGAGTCCTTATTTCATGGTTCATGACCAAGGTCCTTATCTTAAATCTCAAATATCTGTTTTTTTTTTTTCTTTTTCTTCTTCTTTCCCCCCTTTCCCCATCTCCATCACCCAGCATTTTGGGTCTCAGTTCTTTTCTTCATTTACAAAGACAAATAGAGTGGGAGAGAACACACTCGGCTCATTAAAATTCATCTTTTACTACCAACATGGCTGAGAAAATAGTGTCGCTTCAATCGCATGTCGTAAAAATTTTTATGTCCTTTGCCCGTCTACCTTCTTCCATAAACTCGACCTGAGCCTCAATTTCACTCTCCCATCTCTCTTTTCCAACTTGGCATTTTGATATCCAAAAAAAAATATTTTTTTTTTATTTTACCCTCAAAAAAAAAAATAAAATAGAAAAGTTTATGTATTGTTTTTGATGATGTAAGGAGAAAAAAAAATGAAATGTCAGACACAAAATGCGATTAATTCTACACAGGAGCAATCTGCAAAACAGTCCCCAGACGTCGCATCTTTTCATTTTCCCAACTCATTAGCTGCACTTAACTTCCTCCACAATTGACATTTTTTTAAAAAGAAAAAAGAAAAACAATCTCATGGTTTTATAATTCCATTTTTATCCACCCTATTTTAATTTAAACCGAATTATGCAAATCAGATTTTGAATCTGTTTTCCTCCCATAAAGCTGAAACACGGTTAAATAAACCAATAAACCAATTACACGCACTTTTTCCATACCATGCCCTCATGATAGTGCTTGTTTTCACCACCAGATGCCTCGTGCATAACAACAGCGATGCGTGGTAATGATTTAAAAAGTAAGATTTTACATGTTAAATTTGACATTTAGACTGGTTTAAAAAATTGAGAATTCAAACGACTTTATGAATGCGCCTAGTGGTTGAATTTGGCATCAAGATACCAGGCGCAAACTGTAGATATACACGCACGCCTAGCTCTCAAGACATGACACTTTATTGTGGCTATAAGATCTCAGTTGATCGAGCAGAAAACGGCGAAACAAAACAAAGCAGTCGCTAGAAACGACACGTCATTTTTCTTTATTTATTCCCTACCCCGGAAAAAAAAAGCTTATCGCACTCTAACGGCAGTTATGACACCCAAGAGAAATTAATCAATCAGAAGAAAAAATAAATGAAATCATAGAAAAAAAACAACAAGAAATGAATATAAATATATAAAAACAATATCCTACCTGTGCTTGAGGGTCCTTGAGCTGGATCTCGACCCGATGGCACAACTCATCTTCGCGGATAACAAAAACAACTGAAATGTCATCAATTTCAGCTAATGTCAATGGCTGAAACAAAAAAGAAAGAAATTACATCGATTTATCTCGAAAATAATAAAATGACAAATTTAATGTAAAATGTGTTTTGTCATCGCTGGAATTTGATTAACGAGTCCTTGCATGAATCAAATCGCATAAACCTCAGTTCAGTGTAATTGGATTTGTTCTGTTTGATGTTAGCCAAGATTTATGCAATTCAATTGGAGCAGCAGTTAAACTTGCTTAATGCCATAAATGATGCACTCGAAGAAATAAACGTCCAATAGACATTGCACAAATTCTTAGTTTATGATATGGCATTTTAGCTGATTCATTGAGAGAATAAAACGATGAGTTGGAAAAAAGACAAACAGGAAGTGTTGTTATTACTGTCCAATATCTCAGTCATGGCCAAACTTGAGCATATAAATCAAGCTCGACATTTAATTGACATCATTGAAGCTCCAACATGAATACCTGTGGTAATGGCAAGAAAATGTATGCGATATTGCAAGTTTGTTTCAGTAAATGGTGATATTTAGCAATGGGTGCATTTTTAAAAGAAATGTTTATCACCATCTAGTGTTCACTGAACGTCAAATTGAATATTGCAATATAGAAATCCCATTTTGCGATATCGTACTTAAAACGGGCACTGCAAATGTGCTTTTGAGCTATAGAAGAACTAACAAATGTTTTCTTTTGCAGTCGCTGTATTGCTGACGGTTTTATTAATACAGGGGACCAGCGGTTGGTGGTTTTGTCGTCCATGTCCATCGTGTCCACCAGAAACAACTAAAAAACCAGAAACAGGTGACAAACCAGACCCACCTTTCGGAAACTCAGCAAGAATAAAAGCTGCAGCTGAAGAACGAACAGTTGAAGTCAACGTAATCAAGGTTAAGCATATTTTATGTCTTCTGAAAGGTTGACCGTACGATTGTACGACATATACACTCTTTGCCACGAAATTGGAATAATGAAAACAACAATATATTCTTCATCAAAACAAACAAAATAAACAAACACATGCAATATAATATTTATTAACATTTTGTTTTATTTGTACTAGGGGAAACCAGTCAACGCCGACGGCCAAAAACCTACGATTCCAAGAAATCGCTGGGTAGCTACCAATGATTTTTAAACAATTGCTGTATACATAACCACAATTTTTGAATGAATTAATCCATTGAATAAATAGATAGCAGTGAATTTTCAATAACAGAAAACAAAATATCAAAAATTTTCATTGAAAAGAAAAAAAAATTATTTCTATGTACTTCATCCACCATATAGATATTGATTTTGGCCAATCTTTGTTTTTTTTCACTCTGTCACAACATTAATCGGACAACATTAGTGTGTCCAGGGTCAAGATCATTCCAGGAGAGCTCAAAACGTTGCTAGCGGCTTTGAGGAACCATTCGTGATATGCTTGCTAATCACTAGCCAATCCGGATCAATTTTTTTATGTCTTTCCTCCAACTAGCTTCTTGAGTACAAAATAACTGCTGCAATGCTTCAACTAACAACCTTTTCCAATCTTTTTTTTGATAAAAAAAAAGAAAGTAAGCTGCCAGTTGATGGTAAATTTGAGCAAGCGTGTGTCAACTTCGTTGTGGAAAAAAACAGAGCCTATGTTGCAGAAATACCGTATTGCGCTACAATCTGCTGCATGCCGATGAAAAGTGAGTGTTCCCAGCAAACCAGTAAAACCCTGCACATGCAGGTCCGACAAAAAATAAAATTTGAAGTAACGGCAGATTGCTTGTTTACATGGCCACAGTTTTCCATATAAATGAAAATCCAAACTTTGCTTTTCTGGAAAAATGCACGTGTTTACGTAAGGTGCGTTCAAAGTTAAATGGATTCTTCCAATTTTGCTGATTCTCTCGATTCTCCTGATTCTTCCAAACCGGAAGTGATGTAAATGATATCACTTTTTGAGAATCAGATTCTCAGAATCGGATTAATCATAATCCATCTGTTTAGTGGATTCTTAGGATTCTGATTCTGATTCTTGCAGCAGCCATTTTGCTTTCAATAGACCGAGCACATGGATAGTAAGTTTTAAACTAGTTTAGAATTGATAATTTGTTGATTATTTGTCTTCTTCATCTGAATCTGATTCCTCCAATAAATCAACAAATATTGAATTTATAAAAAATGCCTCAGCCTTTTTTCCAGAATTTGTACTTGATCAAATTCTGATCACTTCGTCAGGTCTGTATTGCTTACTGCGCATGTGTAAAACACCTGTTTTGCATTTCAAGTAGCCATTTTTCACCGGTGTTCATTATTAGAATCTGATTCTATCATACGATGATATGACGTCATCTTTTCTAGAAAAGCAATGAGTGAATGTTTACATTACAGTCTGCAATGCGCAAAATGCCTAAAATCTACCTCGTGCAAGTAGAATTTAGTCTTACATCTTGCATAGTTAAAAGTAATAAAATTGCCATAAACATAACATAAACTTCTTAAAACAAAAAAACCATTATGAACTATCTAGAAATAAAGATTTTAATACTCAACTCTAATATAATGTACTAAAAGAATATAAGTCCCCATGCCAGTCATATTCCAGCAATTTATGATACCATTCAAACTGATTCATATCTCAGAATAAAATGAAGAGCAGGGGATAAAAATATCTCAATGGACAAAAAAATAACCAAGTAAACAAACATAAAAGAAAGAAAATATTCCTGATCAACTTACTAATCTTGCTCTTGCAGCACCCAAAACACCCAGTAGGTACACCCCTGCTAAGAGGATCCATCCTTCTGCTTCTTTCACTATCCCCAATTACAAATCCCACAGGATCAGCAAGAAAATAATATTCTGCACACAAGCCCAAAACAGCAAGAAAATAAAATAGAAAGCTTGCAGGTGGCTTTTCCTTCTCTGTCCTGTCATACCATTAATCGGAAAACATTAATGTCAGAGGGTCACGACAACTCCGAAAGTCGCTATCGGCTTTCGGAGAACTATTCGTGCTGTGGCTGCTAACCCTGGTGCTTTCACCAAGAGTTTGTAGCTGC
Organism: Strigamia transsilvanica; assembly: GCA_034701245.1. Taxonomy (NCBI): domain Eukaryota; kingdom Metazoa; phylum Arthropoda; class Chilopoda; order Geophilomorpha; family Linotaeniidae; genus Strigamia; species Strigamia transsilvanica. The sequence goes on along the minus strand of JAQIXU010000533.1, from coordinate 5,739 downwards.
AATAACAACAGTGAATCGGTCACTAAAATTAGAATAGTGGCATCAATCCTGTAGTTTCCAACTATTTACGCCACACAACTGAAATAAAGATGGAGATAAACTCTATCTTTGCTGCATAGCAGCTTGGTTCAATTGTTGCCCTCTTTTGTTAACAATTGCAGCAAATTGCCATTTGTAAAAAAGAGTTGTACATTTGTTTAGAACCAATTAAGATAGTGAATGCATCCAGTTTGATAGAAGCAGCTGCTGCATTAAGGCAGTCACGTGACAGTGTCACATGCAGCCAGTGTGGAAGTGTCTATTGACAAAGGAAAATGCTTTGGTTATACCTATCAGTATAGGTCAAAGCATCCTGGTTCAAAAACATATGTCTGCGCATGCGCCCTCTATAAATTTAGTAGTGGACTAAAAAATACTAAATGGTGCTTTAACTTTTGGACCTGAAAATTGTCCCTAAACAGCTAAGGGCTTACCAAAATGGTATCTTTTTTGGTAGTGGCGGCCAACAGTGCTATTTTCTCCTGACAGTAACCGTTGCCGGTAAATTTTATATTTTTTATTTTTGGTAGACTGATGGACTGAAATGGGGCCCCTAGAAATCTGGGGTCCTGTTACTGTTTCATTTTAAATTTCTATTCTGCTTTGTTCTAAATCTCCATTAATCCTCGCCAGGTGGTGCTTATGCCAACACAAGTGCAGCTGGCGTGCTATCTGGTGTTTGCAAGCACAATATGCCTCCCAGACTTGCTTTTTTAAAAATTCGCCTGGACCTAGACTCGCATGACCAATCAATTTGTCTTGAAAAAGTTTCTTCTGGGCAAACACGTGGTATAAGATAAAAATGGACATCAGTAATGTTTTTTTCCTTCTCGTTTTGGGACATGCTTGAAGTTATAAATCATTGGTTAAAATACCGTAGCCACTTCTCAAAAGTAAACCGCTATATTTCCAGGTTGGCATGTCAACAAAAAAACAGACGGAAGTGTGCAGAATTTAACCTAGACCCCAAAATAGAGCGATAAGGTGTAATGGTTTTTGGAATTTTTGTTGGTTTTGCCAATATTTTCACAAAAAAATGTACAAATTTTCAAAATTTTCCCCCCAAAAAACAGTAAATTTCCAAGATTTTCCCCCCAAAAAAGAGTAAATTTCCAAAATTTTCCCCCCGAAAAAGATTAAATTTCCAAGATTTTCCCCCCAAAAAAGAGTAAATTTCCAAGATTTTCCCCCAAAAAAGAGTAAATTTCCAAGATTTTCCCCCAAAAAAGAGTAAATTTCCAAGATTTTTCCAAAATATCCAAATATTTCTAAAAAATTGAAAAGATTTCCAAAATTTTCCAAAAAGTTGAAAAGATTTCCAAAATTGTCCAAAAAATTGAAAAAATTTCCAAAAGTTTCCAAAAAGTTGAAAAGATTTCCAAAATTGTCCAAAAAATTGAAAAAATTTCCAAAAGTTTTCCAAAAAATTGAAAAGATTTCCAAAATTTTCCAAAAAATTAAAAACATTTCCACAATTTTCCAAAAAATTAAAAAGATTTCCTACACTTTCCAAAACATTGATAGATTTCCAAAGATTTCCTACATTTTCCAAAACGTTGAAAGATTTCCAAAGATTCCTTCATTTTCCAACGAAAGCTTTCTTACATTTTCCAAAAGATTTCCAAAATCTTTCAAAATATATTGAAAAAAATCACAAATTTTAAAAAAAATTGAATCTTAGGATTACACAAGTTTGCCAGCAGGCACTTTTTCCTTATAATTATAGCCGCAAACTGTGTACTAAACATCCTTACCGACAAAATGAACTTTTCCAAAAAACCTTTTCGACCAGTTCAAGTCTTCCTCAGTGGGTAACAAGGACAATTTATTCAAACAATCACATTTATAAACTACAGATATCTCTTACCCACTGAAGAAGACCAGAAATGATCGAAGATATTTTGAGAAAAACCTCATTTTGTCGATAAATAAGAAAAGAAATTACGCCATGTTGTTTCTAAACTTTTCTAAACCTAAAAAAAAAATCAAATTCAGCATTAAATTAAATTAAATTTTAAAAAAACAAATTATTTTTCTCATGTCCCACTTTGTCCACCCAGAAACTTGGCCATCCTACCAAAACTTCATGACAAATCAATCAACACTTCTAAAAATAAAATAAAAATAATAATAATAATCCAATCATAAAAATTAACACTCTAATTTAATCAAATAAAAAAAAAAAAAACCCAAATGTAATTTCTACTCAAAACCATAATCACTACATCCAATTTCTCACATCAATGCAAAAATCAAATCGAACAATGTCACGCAGATGGCAAAATGTAAAACTGAGCAATTTGCACGATATATATCCAACACATTTGAGCAATTGTGACCAATATTTTCTTTGTTCCGCAATCCGACACGAAAACAAATCACTTTTTCACATTTAGTCCAACCGACCGAAACCAGGACGAAATTCAAGGACGCACCTACGCAAAACGACGATAAAACGAAATTCAATACAATCCTGCCTTCGCCTCTTCCACGGGATTCCTGCCGATATGTCGGATGTACATGAAAACTATGAGTAAATAAAAAATGTAGAGGATGAGCAGACTCCACGGGCCGTCGAGCACTGCATAGACGAACTTCAAACACGGCAAACTTCTCGACTTACAGCTATTCCACAGCGGCATTTTCGTGTTATAGCGGCGCGAAATTTCGTACTTTCGATTCACTTTTCGAACCAACTCCCAACTTGCGAGCCCAAACACACTTTCAGACACTCAAAATAGCTGCGACTATAAATACTTTTGTCTATTTCGGTATTTTTGCAACCGCATTCCATGCGGATAACACAACACGGCTTGATTTATCGGTGTTTTTGAGAAAAACAAAATGGACACTTACTGTGCTGTTCCTCATTGAAGAAATTTGGCTGATGCCGAATTTGGGACTGATCAGAATGATCGTTTCCGTCGTGGAATCCTAAAAAGATAGAAATGATTTAAATATTTTTATGTCTTGATTTTGAAAGCAATAAAATATATTATAAAATGCATTGGTTAATGCGTGAATCGGTTTTTATTATTAATTAGCCACTTTGATCAAACCAAAGATGGCGGTTTTCAAGTGGTGACGGTGGCGTCACAGATTATAATCTGTGGTGGCGTCATGAAAATAGTAACGACGGAGCCTTCGCCTCATCGTTACAGACACGGACCAATCGGGGCAGACATTTGGATTTTATTATAAGTAATAATAGTAATAATTATTATAATAAGCACGGCAGGATTTTATGATCTCTGTACGTTTTCACCTGGTGGCAAAATATACCGATTTCGCAAATTTGTGGCAAATTATCATGATCGTGACTAACAGCATCCTCATTCATATTCAAATTGCTTTGAAAAGCACTTCATTAATCATTGATACCCCATAGAGTGCACAGAAAAATGTTCGTGACACAAACCCATTCGCATGTATAATACGATAAACCTTCATGGTTTTTATTACATGTAATAAAACCATCTCAAACAAAGAACAAAAACAAAAACTGACTGTTAGCGCCAGCCAGTGGCCAAAATTGATACTAAAACACACATTCCTTGGCTAGGAGCGACACCTGTAGGGAATAGCATAAAAATTGAATGCTAAATTGATGGACGTACCCTGAGAGTAGCAGTTGTGTAGCATTTGGCTCCAAAGCTTGGCAACTCAGCAACTATCTTGAGGTAGTGAAGCTTGGCCTGGAGTGCACTCAGACATTTTTGACCAGGTGCACTCAAGTTCTGATTGAGTTTTAGGAAGTGAGTAAGGAGTTTTCGCAACTCCTTTCGCTTCATCGTCTCAACTAGTGATAAAGGAACAAACCTCTCCACACCAAACTCTCGTCTGCAAAGCAGAGAAATGTCAATAAATAAAAATGTTCGTGGCCAAACGAAAAATAATTCCAAATAATAAGAAATACGAAGAGGCTAGTTTTATGTCCGACATGAGTGTCTTGTTTTAATGGGCGCACTATGATTGGGCAAAATGGCGCGTACCGTGATTGGCTGAAATTCTGAAATGAAAATGGGAACGGAGAGGCGTACAACTGTTGACGTTCTGCATGAGGGAGAAGACGCTTCTAAGACCAATTATGTTGTGAGTGTTCTGGAACGGTCGACGAGTGGTCAGGGGAGATCACGTGGTTTCTGGACGCAACATTCATCAAAGAAACGACACAAAGAACAGAGAACTGCGTTTGATATTGTTTATTATGGCAGGTCAGTGGAGTTTCCTGTTGCGTGGGATGATTGTACATCCCATCCTAGTCGAACCGCTGGTCACCTGGTTGCAAATGACCACGTGGTCGGTTAGATTTCTTTGGCCCAATGCCTCTCAAGCACGGCGCTGTCACCTCGCACGCTCAGGTCCCGATGGTGGGCAAAACCCGCACACCTGGCAGCATGCTCGCCATCATCGTCGTTCTCGTTTGATCGGAGATAGGTCGGATGCAACGATACCCGACTGAAGTCGAAGAGACTCTCTTGGACCTCTCGTCTCGTCCAGCGCCACGGACGCGCTACATTCTGCGTGGCTCCACCGATTGCAGTGTCATCTATTGCCAGATGGTTGCACAGGGCCTGTTGACGTCGGCCAGTGCCGTCTGGGCCGCAGACGGTCATAACCTTCATAAAAACAGATAAGGCGAGGTTCGCGGAGTCTCGGAAAAAACAAAAAAAACCCAAAACCAGCCCAAAACAGTCCAAAAAGCAGTAAACAACTTGGTGTGTCGTATGATGCCACCATGAAAATACTGCGTTCATGCAGTGTAGTCATACTATCTCGACCAATCATCGTGCGGCATGAAAACAAGACACTTATGTCGGACATAAACGTAGCCACTACATAGGAAATAATAAGAAAAAAAATATTACTCTATGGATTTGACGGATAACTTTCCTTGTAAATTGTTCGTTAACGCGTGTTGCTGTATGTGTAGTGCTGCCAGTCGCAATGCAATGTCGTACTTTAGTTCGGGAGCAAACCTCTCTTGTACTACATCGTTGCAACACTGGATTGATGGAGAAATAAGTTAGTTGTTGTGGGGGATTGTGGGAAGGTTTTTTTTTTAAATTGTGTACCTGTACGTAAAGATATTCAAATGACACGGGGTCTGTTCTGAGCAAATCGTAGGCGTCTTTTGGTACAAAAGTAATTCGAAATAAACAGCGGAGATGTTGGGCACCAGGGCGGGCAGCAATCTGTGGAATGTGAAAAAAATGTAAGATTTAGGTAATGTTTTTTGGAAAAAGGAAATTTTTTAATTTATTTGTGCTTTGTTTTTAGGAATGAATTTTAATTTTAGGGATGTTTTTTTTTTTTATTTTTGAACGAATTTTCTGTTTTTTTTTTCTGAATAAAATTTCATTATTTTTGAAATGAAATTTCATTATTTTTGGAATGAAATTTCATTATTTTTGGAATGAAATTTCATTATTTTTAGAATAAAATTTCATTATTTTTGGAATAAAATTTCATTATTTGTGGAATAAAATTTCATTATTTTTGAAATGAAATTTCATTTTTCTGAATAAATTTTCATTTTTGGAATGAATTCTCATTTTTCTGAATGAATTTTCATCTTTCTAAATGAATTTTTATTTTTCTTGAATGAATTTTCATTTTTTTGGAATGAATTTTCATTTTTTTGGAATGAATTTTCATTTTTTTGGAATGAATTTTCATTTTTTTGGAATGAATTTTCAT
>JAQIXU010000532.1:0-30743 GCA_034701245.1 Strigamia transsilvanica | reverse complement strand
GCCTTGTGGTTGCTGGCGAGAATCCATGGAAGTTGCTGACGCAGCAATAATGTGGTATATTCGCCTGGAGAATGTTGTCCACTGAATTGACTTTTTACCAGGGTGTAGCTGGGAAAACTGATTGTTTTTTGGAAATCCCACTGCAGTTGACGATGTCCTCGATCAATCCATGCATGGTTTTGTGCTAAAGGCCTGACTGTTGAGGAGCTGGTACTGCTATTGTGATGTGTTCGGTTTCTGGTTCTGGTTTTGGTTCTGACGGAATGTGCAGGATGGTGAGGGTCACGTATGGCGTCCGACAGCGAGAAGAGATTGTAGAGCAGGAGAAGATTCTTCAACGTCAGGGGCTTATGTCGATTGCAGCAGGGGGTGACTCGTGTTCGGGGGGGATCCTGTAAGCCGTGCGGAGATTTACCAGAAATCCATCTTCCGCTAAGGCGCACCCTTAAGTTTAGTTCACATGTCGTGCTTTGCGCTCGCGCGTTGACGCACGAACGTGATGTGCAAACATGCAAAGCAATGCACAAAGCGCCAGTTAAAAATATTTAACTTGCGCTTCGTGCGCTAAACTCGCGACGCAGGTAGGCAACGCAGGTAGGGTTCACGTGCAAAGCAGGAACACAAAGCACCGATCGTGCTTTAAAGCGCACATGTGAACCCAGCTTAAATGCCTCAGGATGCGATCATGGCTGTAGATGCCTCAGGGTGCGATCTAGTCTGTAGACGCCTCAGGGTACGATCTAGTCCAGGGGTTTCCAACTAAAAAGTGTCTGAGGGCCACAAGTTAATCCAAGAGTCTAGTGGCGGGCCACATCACAATCGGTTGAGGTAGCAAAAACAAAAGACCACCTCTGCTGACAACCTTCTCGCTAAAGTAATTGAAGCCCAAAAAGGGAACCAAGTCACCAAAACCCGTGTGCATCTCAATGAGCCAGGAATGTCCATTTGGCATGGCCTACAGCATCCACCAGACTCCACTTTCTTTTCATCAAAATTAATTAATCAATGCTGAAAAGTGTTGAGTTTGGAATTCCAAACAGTTTTTCAAGCATATCAAAGTGTTAAATACCTTTCAACCTTTGCCTTCACCCAGTCATGGCCTTTTAAGGCAATTGAACACACTTACTATTCCAGAGCTCAAACTTTTTCTCCTTTTTGCTCTTTCTTGTCAGCTGCATCTCAACATTCACACCCTGTTTGATTAGAGGATCCTCGAGTGCGCTCACCTGGGGCTTGCACGCATATTTCTCTTGGCGTTCTCCTCGTTTATTCGCCGATCCATAGGTCATATAAGACCCCCCGTCTAATTACATAGCGTGTGGTTATCAGGTGAAGCCACTTTGTCAATCAATAGCACAATTCACACTTCAGGTGAGTTAACAACTACTTGCTACACAATGCATGCGTTTGTTTCATATCAACTTGATTTTTTTTAACTTTTTTTTTAAATTGATAAATTAAAAATTAAGTATTCACCACAATTGAAGTTTAATTTATTTTTATGGGGTTGATTTTTTTTTGTGAATTTTTCTTAGAGGTGGGGTGTTCAGGCAGCAGCTGTTAGTTGGTTTTTTGTGTTAAGTGGACATGATGTTGTTGGAATTTGCAGTAAAAATAATTGCAGTCAATTGATTGATTTTAAAAATGTGAATTTTTTTTTTTTTTACTAATGTTGCGCATTTTGCACTTAATTTAATGCAGTTTCAATTGTTTTAAAGCATTCGAACTCATTTTAATTCATTTCGAACTGATTTTGATGCATTTTGAACTGGTTTTAATGCATTTTGAACTGGTTTTAATGCATTTTGAACTGATTTTAATGCATTTTGAACTGATTTTAATGCATTTTCAATTGTTTTAATTCATTTGCAATTGTTTTAATGCATTTATAATGGGTTTAATGCATTTTAAACTCATTTTAGTGTGTTTAAACTCATATTAGTGTACCTTTACACCCATGTCTGTACATATTCGACCCTTTTGAATGCATCTTACACCTTTTTTCTCCACATTCGACTCATTTTTAGCACATTTTCGTACAATTTTGACTACAAAAGCCACACTGCAAAAATCCAAATATCAAAGAAAAGGAAAAAAAAACACTTTATTTATCCCTATAAAACACAACCTTATTAAAATCTCCCCAAACAACTTAATTACAAAAAACAATTTTAAAAAAAAATTAAAAATTAAAAAAATCAAAAAAATGGCCACAATAAAGTGAGAATGAAATGTTCCAAGGCCGCTCAACCACGAACGTGGCATGCCCAGCCTAATAATTTGCCAGCAGCCCAAAAAAGCCAAAAGGCTTGTTAGTCAAGTTCACACAACTGCCAACAAACAGAAACGAAAAGAAAAGATTCCAGCACCAGAAAAGATTACAACCTGTCAATCACCGTGTAATTACTCAAGAAAAACCCCAATTAGACAGCGCGATTCAAATGAACCGCTTTCCCGTTCATGATTGCATCTGCCCTATGGATTTGTAATAATCACACGTAGAACAGACACAAGAGTTCACTGTACAGCGTGTGCAAAACATCATTTCAATGCCATTTCTAAGTGACTATTAAGGAAAGTGAGCGGATACGGGGTGTCATCACTGCAGGTGGGGTGCACCAAACAAAGACAACTAACTTAACGTGTTTTTTTTTTTCTTCTTTTTTTCATTTTCCTTTTTGTCATTCATTTTTTTTTTTGCTTCTGGAATAATGCGATTTTCCTCATTTCATGACTCGAATAAAATTTCTTAAATTATCACAGGTAGTGTGTCTTGATGAGGATAATTTAATCAAGTCAATTAATTTAATAACATGGCTGAGATATACACAGGAGTGTATGGTGAAAGGGGCTTATTATTGACCAATTGAGGGCTGGGAAAAAAGTATTCACTCAATTATGGGCCTGAGTTTTAAGTGGAATAATTGAATACGTTTTTATGGACAGTGTAAGAATTTGTTGGTGATGCAGTGGTAGTTTTAGGGACTTTACAAAAATAAAAAACTGGGACACCCAAATTTGCCCAAAACATTAGCCATAATACACCGAATGGCGGCACTGGAAACAATCTCTCGGCAAAATTCTTGAAATACCGGAACCGGAACTGCCAATGTATGTACATTGTAAGTGCGCACCAGGTCTTTGGTGTGAGGATTTTAACTCCATCTTGTTCTTAATAATCAAGAAGTTCGTGACATGTATAATTAAACCAATTAAACTACTCTCATTATGAGCAATTGATCGATTTTTAAAAACCGGGACATTTTTGCATCTCTAGAAAGTTTTTTGGGACACTGGAACAATGCATCCAAAATGAGGACATCTGGTCATCCTACTATTGCTGAATTGTGCATTTGTAACAATTACAAAATGGCAGAAGAAAGGTCATAAGTTTTCTGAAACAGAGTGTAGTTTGCTTTAGTATATTATATAGTATAGTATAGTATATAGTATATTATAGTATATTGTATAGTACAGTACGGTATACTGTAGTTCCAAAAGAAGAATTTGGCAGTAATTTCAATACACACTTGCATAACTTCCAATTTTCAGTTCCCTTGCAAAAATACATTTTAGATCCCCCAACTAAAACTGTGTGTGGGTTTAGGACCCCAAAAATACCACCCACATTATCATCATTCCCTATTTTCAAACTCTCTCCCCCCAAAAATATCTTGACCTGAAATCTTCTTCACAAACACCCTAAAAATATATTTTAAAAAACAATAAAGAACCCTCCTTTCGCCACTTGAAATTCCTCACAGCCTTCTTTAATTACATATGCCTTCTTCAATAACTCAGCAGCATCCAAAATTATTGCAAACTGAAGACTGCCAAGTGCCAACCACTTGTGGTCTGAACTTGGCAATCTTACAAACATTTCTATCCTCAATCATTAAACTCATCTCCAATTCCCCATCTGTGAGCATCAAAACGTAGCAATTTCTTGCCGGACGAATAAGGAAAAGGGGTGGAATCGAGCTGTCACTTTGTATTATTTAGCTGGATGTTTGAACACAAGTATTAAATAGGAGGGGTCTATATGAGTGGGATATAGGCGTGGTGAACAATCAATCAAACAATGACCATTTCCGTCTCAAGCATTTCAATCTCAACTGATCCTAATCAACATTCTGATGTAATACTTACACTTACAATAAACTTGAACTGAAGAAAATCAATTTTCTTACCTGGAAATAAAAAAAAAATAAAAAATAAGTAAAGTCCAAAACTTGTACACAATAATTTGCAATTTGAAAATACAGCCATAAAAGAAAACATTAAATTTATATAGCAAACAGCATAAAAAGCGTTTTTATGTTTTATTTAATTCCTGCTTGCTTTTTACACCCAACTGCCAAGCTCTTAGCACTTTGGTGAGTGCAAACACTACTAGCAGTCAACTTCTTGGCGCTACAATGACAAAAACCACCCACATAGCCCTCCAATAATAGAAAAACGACATCTGATCTAACCGTCCAGCATTTGTCGTTTTATTTCAATTTTTGTCGATAGCGACAGTATGGTTTTCTAATAAATTGCAATTATATTACAATATATTATAATGTATTTAAAAATGTTTGAACTGGTCCTAGGTTGACAACGTCGAATACTTGGCCAATAAAGCCGATAGCTTCCGCGAGTATTGTTGGATTGCGTGCAATTACAATTATATAGTCTGGACTAACGAAGAACACAATTCCCGCTGTTCTGGGTACTTGTTTAATTAAAAATAATAACGGTTTTCGATTTTTTTGTAAATTAACCTCCATGTTCATGTATATTCTTGCATCTAAGGACAAGTTGATGATGTGTGTCAAGAAGTTGATTTACACTCAGATTCACACCCATGATAACTCGCACCTTTTTGAACCTGTCACGAATTATCCGAGCCCAACTACCAAAAAAAGGAGACCGCAGAACTTGTTTATGCAAACTCCACACGGCCTTCAACATTTTCCTTTGCGTTATCTGATCAAAACACAACAACAAAACCCGAAAAAAAAACCCAAAAAAAAACCAACACGCACAACATCCATGTTAAACCAATGGAGATAAAACACTTTTATTTTTAGTTTTTTTAAAAAAAATGGGTCTGCGGAAGAATGGGAGGGGGTAGTGGGGGGTCAGGAGGGGTCTCCGGCTTGTAATGGCATTCCATTTCGCATGAATTATTGTTGTGGAGGTGAAGCAAAGCCGAAAGATCGTAAATCACGCGCAGAACACTGATTCGTTGACGGCGAGCATGGCCCCAAGATTGAGGCGCTCATTTAATTATAATAAACCTCAAGAATGTTGCCTTGCCGGCTACATATCGGTGGAAACACATTGAATGCACACAATGCGCTCCAACATTGTTTTTTCGGGAACATGTAGACACATTCATCAGATCGTAGTCTGGCGAAAAAGTGGAGAAATGGGATAAGCGATGAAAAATTAGTCGATTCTTTTCTTGAGAAAAATTCACTTATTTCCTCGTGATGAATGTTTTAGGGAAAGTAAACAATAATGGCTGCTCGTTTATTTGCTGTCTTGTAGCCTGTGATGGATTGTGCTGCTAATGAATGGGAAATTGTACTTGTAATTGGAGCCACATGATGACTATTAAGCATTCCCCTCAACTACAAGACTAGGGCTCGTTGAGTGAACCACATTGAATGCAACAGACAGCCAATGGAGCCGAAGCGTTTCTTAAGAACCGAACAGCCAATTAGCCCAAGAATTACCTTTCCAGGGACAGAATGGGCCCTTTGCGAAGACCGATGTGTTACGGGGTTTGTCGGAGAGATGATTAGAATTGACACTAGGGGTCATGGCACAAATCTGATCACGTGATCTCCGACATTATTTGTTGTTAGCATTTCACAAATGCAGTAGATGTATCCAGAACCGGAAGTGTGTATTCTCTTCTCTTTAGATTACAAAGTAAACTCATAACATAAAGAACAAATCATGATATAGAACAAATTCTGACGTAGAATAAATCACGAAGTAAACTGAAGACAATATTTTTTCAAAATAGTCGGAGCCCGCGCCCCCTTCGGACGTCCGGGTCTTGTCCCGGCTTTCAGCTGATACTAAAGACTTTTTCTTGTTTAAAATATGTGGCAGGTGTTTGAGGGTCCTTCTGGGTGAGCGTATCGATTATTGGGGTCTACTTGGGGCAGAAAAAGCAGAGGCAGAGTGCAACTTGAATCTGTCCATCTCAACACGGCCCACTAAACCCACTAATCTAAGTGGGATGGAAACACTTTCAGCAGCAAATCCTTCCATTACAGGGCGAGAAAATGATTAATCACCCAGGCCAATTTCTAGATTTTTCCAACACCCATCTCTGATAAACACAAAAATAATCTTTTTTTTTATAAATTGGTGCCATTCAATGAGTCGAATGTGCCGAGTCACTCTGGACATGCGTTAAAATTCAAGATCAAAACACATTAAATGCGGCCGGCTGTCGGCTAGCTAGATCACGGTACAAGGTACAATTCTGTAATTTTGTGGTTTTGTATTAATCACAAAATCAATCATTTTTGATGCTATCGAATTCAATCACCATTTTGTTTTCTGAGGCCTCAGAAAAATGTTGTTAGTGGGGCCCCAAAGGCCGTCCTAATACTTTCAAGCGCCCTGGGCTAAAACTATCAGGTGCCCCTTAGCCCTAGATTGTACCCTGAGGCCGGCTACTGACTAGATTGTACCGTGAGGCCGGCTACAGACTAGATTGGACCCTGAGGCAAACAAGACACATGTAACTTGTGACATGTTAGACGTCGTACTCCACCTTGGTTCTGCGGCACCCTTGTACGACTAAAGTGCTTTGATGGTACTGGGGGCCCCTCTCAGCGCGGGGCCTTGATCCAGAATCCAAAACACTGTCGCGTGAGCCGGCCCTGGAATTATGCACACGATTGGTGCAATTGATATCACGTGACAAATCCAAAAGTGCAAAATTGTTAAAATTGAAAAATTACAAAATCACCTCTATTAATGAAATGGCGCAACATCCACCTGCATAGTCTCAGCCCATCTCATCAATCCATCACACCGAGCAAATGACTTATCACTTTTCTCTGGAGCAAGAAAACTTTTGTCGGAAAGCTCATTTCTCTGCCGGGATTTGCACGCTAATCCCAGCTGAGTCACTAATCACAATTTGATGATTGCTGCACTAAATCGAATCAGGCCAGAATCCGCAATGAGAAAAGGGATTATTTCTGCCTTATGGATTAGACTGGCATTTATGTATGATTAAAAGTTTGTTCATCAAATTTACATTTCTCCATCAATTTTATTTCCGGTCAGAATTCTACTCATTTTTGCTTAAGCCGTTATGTGTGATTTTTCTCTCTCAGTTTTTGTTCTTAGTAGAAGGGAAAAAAAGGTAAACATTTTTGTGTTCGATTAAACTGGAGGGATCACGTAACAAATTCCATTTTAATTACTTTGCGTCTCTCTCTCTCTGTGGTGCTCGCAAGTCTTCTCATTTGCAAATAGCAATTTGGTCACTAAGCCAGGCGCTCTAATGAATTGGATTAGAAATAAAATTACATCTTGTTTACCGCAATTTCCCAAACAAAAATGGTTTATTCTAACAATTTTTTCTACTTGCCACTAGATATCATTTTCTAAAATCTTAGTGACGTCAGTGAAGAATTGATGACGTCATTTGTTAGACCAGGGATGGGCAAACTATGGCCCATCACCTCTTTTTATACAGGGGTTTGACCAATACCTCAATTATTCGATATCAGCCAAGAATTTTTTTATATGGCCCGCAGAGTCTAAACCAGGGTAGTCCAACCTTTTCGATGTTCGGGGCCACATTTTAGTAGTAGAAGGTGTTTGGGGCCGCAGTTCATGGAGTTTAATGGGTAAAAGTCGGTGCGCTTACATAAAATCTATTATATAACACATAAAACCCATAAACATTATATAATTTAATTTTACAAATGGTGTACAATACGTATTTTTATCAGGAAAAAATAACAATTGAACTACAGCGCATTTGAAATTCATTGCGTCTTCATTTGCTTGTGGGCCGCATGTTGGATAACCCAGTATCGCAAACTGGTGCCAAAGTGTGCAGATGTTATTTTGTTATCTTTTAGAGTTACCCAGTTTTTGTAGATACTCAGCATTAATCATGACAGCAATCCAGGTGTATGGCCTTATGTGCATATGGAAAACCAACTCTTTTTATTCTCCCTTTGTTGTGTGGATTTACTGCAGATGCATTACTCAGCAAGTACATTTCATCAAGACCCACCAACCAATCGTCTTTCAGTTCTATTTGCCTTCTACTATTTCATCCTCAGCACTTTTATTTTATCGATTCTGAATTTTTCGCTCAACGTCCATTATCTCAATTAAGAATATAGTTATTCTTAAGTTTAGCACCCTCTTTGTATCTTTTATTGCACAATACCTTCCTCAAGAATCGCACTTTCCATCCGCTTTAACCACTCTCTTAATGACTATCACCTTCTTAATAAACATCCACGATAATCAAACTCATAAACACATCCTGTAATTGCACTCCTAATGATAATTAAAAGCAACAATAACACTCTCAACTTTTGTTTCAATTCCATTTTTATTTTGCACTTTTTCTGCATATACACCTGGGCTTTACGTGCTCGCACCTGTCCTTCAACAAATGATCTAAAGCTGTATAAATTCAACCCCCGGACTCCCACACCGCCCCCTGTTGCAGCTCTAATTGTTAGCCAAGTAACAAACTCATTTCCTCTTCTTTTTTTTTTAACTGTGTGGAAAGCCGTTGGCTGCTGCATACTCAGCCAATGAAAAACATCAGGTGGTCGTAACGTGCCTGCTCTTCCAATTTCTAATTGGCCACAAATTAACAGATGAATGTTTTCAGCACCTAACTCGATTTACTCTAGTGGAATTTGCATATTTCTGAACATAAAAATTAATTACAAATTTTTTTAAAAAATATTTCATTATCAAATAGAATTTTTTCTCAAGTTATGAGTTTTTGGTGTCCAGCCCCGCCAATTTAGTCAAAAAAGTTTTTTGAAAATAATTACATCATTTAAGTACAGTATATATTATATAACTTTTGTATATATTTTATATAAATTCTATATATATTTTTATATAACTTTTATAGAATTCTAAACAACTTTTATATATATTCTGTATAAATTTTATATATAATTTCTATAAATATTGTGTGCATTTTGTATAAATCTTGTATGAATTTTATATAAATTTTGTATATATTTTATATAAATATCTTCAACTTTTCCAACATTATCAATTTATCATCTTAAACTCCGTATATCTGTATTTCGCATTTACGATTGCCCTTATGGACCACCGAACCCAAGCCCAAATATTCCCTTAACCAAATTACTTTATTTTGCTCATTCAATTCAATTCTCTCTATACACCATTTAAATTTTCAATGTCACTGTTTAAATATTTAATCACCCAACTCCCACAAATCCATAATTTAATCACCATACCCGTTAATAAACATTTCTATTCCATTTTTCCAAACCACATGACAACCTTTCATACATGTCTCTTTTTTTTCTCCATAATTTATTTATTCAAAAAACAAAATTTAAAAAAATAAAAAATAAAAAAATCGAAATTTCTATTTAAATATTAAAAAAAAAATCCACACCCATAAAAAAACCTCAATTCAACATATCAAAACCATACAAACTGAATACAAATATTTGATGAATGAAAATGACATTATTATTATTTTTCATTTTTATTTTTTTTATCCGCCATTAAAACTTAAAAGGTGGCGTGACTGGTGCCCTCAATCAATACCCCGAGTTTAATTTCACGAGAGATTAATTTTGGAATGTGTTTTATATTTTTATTTCATATCCAATAAGGTAAACACAAATTGTAATAATAAATGCTAAGAGTCGAGTCGAAACAAAACATGGCAGTTAAAAATAACAATCGCTCACGTTTTTTGTTTTTCTTATTGATTTTCTTCACTTTAGTTGATACGAAACCACTTAAACCTGGGTGTTACTACATGTCTTTTATTTTCGACGCGTTTTTATTTCGAAAACACGCAAACATTTAAAGGGAAACATCAAATCTGGAATCAACCGAATGGTAGAGGGAGCCGCGCAGTTTGGTGCTAGTAACTGGATGGCTTCGTTCGAGTTTGGGAATGAATTATTAAATTTTGGATTTTTTTTGGTTTGTGGGAGTTTTGTTTATTTAAAATGGTAGATGTATTGACGTAGAGTGACATGGGATGACCTAGTTAGCGTTAATGTGTAAGAAAATTGTTTTCTGAAAATTTTTTTATTTGATTTTTAATAATTTTAATTTAAAATTTCCAGAATTCTGTTTAAAAATTTTGAAATCAATTTTTTATATGAAAAAATTTCTCTAAATTCAGAATTTCATTAAATTTATATTAAAATTTTCTGAAAAATCTTGAGGAATAAAAAAAAAATCCCATTAAAATCCCATTAAATATAAAAATGGCCTGAAAATGGCCCAAAAAAATAAAAAACCAGTTAAATCTACATAATATTCATATAAAAACTCTATGCACATTAAAATGTCCCAAACAAAATATTCCTGGTAAACATAAAAGAAAACCATCAATTTTCCAAAAAACAGAAAAACTGAAATTTTACATTTCTGGAAATTCAATCATGTAAAAACATCAATTTGTGCTACTACTAAACAAAATAAATAATAAATTATTTTTCACTAAAGGCCTTTCGATCTTACAATCATCATTAGTGGTGTGCTTTATTTAATCACAACACACACACACATATATATACTTGTATATACAGTGTATATTTCATCGATAGATCGGCCACGAGAACTTATCGAGGATAATCTATCGATGATTCTGAAGTTTACTAGTTAGGACTGGGAAAACGGTGCCTTTCGGACACCACACTGCCTTTGTATATGTCCTCGGTCAATCCTTGTATGTTTCATATTTTTATTTATTTACTATATTTATAGTGTTTTTAATATTTTGCACAATTGCCATTTACTAGTTTACCAGAAAACTATGTAAACACATGGTTTTTAAGAAAAATAAAATCCTATTTTCCATGTAAACTTAGTAAATTATGATCCAACACATCCAATTTCTCAATTTCCCACTATCTATCTTGGCAAAACACATGCCAAGATACAGTAGTCCAAGAATACCCACAAGAATTTTACCCACAGTCAATAAACCCCTTTTACAATATTTTCCCAGCACTCAGAAAATAGAAAATCCCTTTTCCACCATCCTTCTCTCACATAACAATCTAATTACAATTTTCCCCTCTCTCATCAGCATAATTAAACATAAAAACATTAATTAACTTGTACACTCCTTCAAATCCTATTTTATCCAACTTTGTAACAGCATAAAATTTTTTTAAATAAAAAAACTAATAAATATTTGACTCTTTCAATAAACCATTAAAAAATCCACAGCTGCAAACATTAAGATTTGAAAGAAAGGAGAAAAAAATCTATAAAAAAAATCCCCCAAATTAAAAAATAAAATAAAAATATAGATTTATGATTTTAATTTTCTTTTTCATTTTTCAAAATCCAAATTTCCATAGTGGGAAGAAAAGCCTGTTGATAATGTTTGATAATAATCACACTTGAGCAGTGATAAGTGGATGGAAATTTATAGGTGCAAAATACAGTGTGTGGAATGTTGAAAATCAAAGCAGAGAAGAAAAAGATGATGGAAGAGATCAGGGGTCACCTAAGCTGCAAAACCAACTCCTTTTGCAACCCCAACTTGATTTAACATCATTCTTTAAAGTCGATGAACTTACAAAATTTAAATTATTTTTAAATTTTTTTTTCTTCTTTTGATTTTTTTGATTTTTTCCCCTTCTCCTTTCTCAACAAATCATCATTTGGAGAAATAAAATTCATTTCTACTCATTAAGCAAGTGCAGTAATTTGATCCTGGTTCCACCCCCACCCCAGTGCTAGAGTTAATAATGGAGAAGATGAAGTCACGTGCCCTTTCACCTGGTTCTGCTCCAATGCAGCCATAATTGACGTCAAGTGTGATTAGTAGATCAAAGACAAGAAATGTACAAAAGAAACATTAGTTTCCCTTCATTACCATTTCATTCGGGGAGAAAAAATGCAAAATCAAAAAATTTAAACTCCAGGGACGCGGAGCTGTCGCGACAGTCACAAGAGCATCACGGAACAAGCGCAACCAACATTTGTCACAAAAATTGTCTTTCGTTGAAGTCAAGTACAAGTAGTATTGAAAATATGTTGGGTGTCCCAGTCTAGGCACGGTTAAGTTTAAGCGTAAATTGTCGCGCTTGTGGCTGTCGCGCCCGCGTCCCGAAAGTCGATTGGTTGCCAACGCAGGCACGATTTGCTGATACATAACAAAAACAGAAAAAAAGAAATTTAAACTCAAACAAAAAATGACCACAGGCAATTCCCCTTGCTCCCTGGGGACACAAGGGGACGAATTTTTCCCTGTTATGCCACAAAATCAATTCCCCGAGGGCTTACAGGAAAATGACAGAGTTGACTAAAATTCCTCAAGCAAGAAGCTTCTCCCTCCCTTTCGTCGCGCTATCCCCTCGAGACATCCACAACACAACAAATATCTCCAGGCCAATCCCAACAATCAACTCAACACGACAAACACCTCAGGGCTATTTCCAACAATGAAAAACACCTCAGGGTAATTCACAACAATAAAAAACACCTCGGAGTTATTCCCAACAATGAAAAACACCTCAGGGTAATTCACAACATTAAAAAACACCTCAGGATTATTTCCAACAAAGAAAAACACCTCAGGGTAATTCACAACAATGTAGAACACCTCAGGGTAATTCACAACAATAAAAAACACCTCAGGATAATTCACAACAATGAAAAACACCTCAGGGCAATTCACAACAATGAAAAACACCTCAGGATTATTCACAACAATCAACTCAACACTGACTAACACCCCAGGACTATACCCAACAATCCAACCGACACACCAAAACCCTCCGGGCAAACAATCCCTCAAATTTTAATTGTGATTTGTGGAGATTTAAATCAACCGGAACAAACGGGCAGGCAAAGTACAAGAATTCGATATTAAAGCAATATAAATGAAATTAATGTTTAATTTCCACAGACAACTGACATCATTTTCAAGATAAAATGTAAACATCCGAATAGTCGTCGGCGAAATGCAACATGAAACCCTGTTTTATTAACACCATGCAATTTTTGAGCCGTACGACAACAACAACAGGATGTCCACCTACACAACTCCAGCTAGGAGAAAACTCCAAACTCCACTGTTGGTTATTCAAAATGCCCCACTCCAAAAGCCTTCTGTTGGGTGCTTGTATTGGGCCGACCCCTCCCATTCCCTCCCACCTACAACTGCACGCATCGCTGGGCGTGAGAAAATCTTCGCTCAAGGAGCCGCTTTCGAACGGGTGAACTCCGACTCTCCGCGGTAACTGGTAACCCATGACACGTGGTGGTTTACCTTGATCATTTCTCGGATGTTGCGTGGGTGGTTGAAGGTGTAGATGGGCCTCGACAAACCCGGTGGCGAGAAAGGGAACTCCCACTGGATGATGGGAGACACACAGACGCTACAGAGACGCGAAGCCAATGTTCCCTCAGGCACAATGCCAATAGAATGGAGCAGGCCAAGTTCAATAGGGGGGAGAGTGAGAGTGTGAGTGAATGTCAGCTGTTGTGTCATTGGAGGATACAAGTGGCTAGAGGAAATTTGAGATTGGACCTTGTAAATAATTTTTTTCTTTTTTTTTGTGATTTATTTACATTGAATAAAGTGAAAAATAAACAACTCAATACAATAATGTCAGCAGTTAATTTCTCGAAAATCAACCGCAAATTTATTTCGTAGTTAAACACAAAACCCAACATTATGTCATTACAGACTGATTCATTGCATTTAACGATATGCAAATGATATAAGCATTATACACAACTTAACTACTAATAAAAGATTTAACTGTATAATTCAGCATAAAATCGGTATAAAACGTTATAAAACAACATTAGAACGTAAAAACCTATAAAAATAACGTAAGAACATGTAAAAACAACGAATAAACGTTAAAAACAACGTAAAATCGTGTAAAAACACATAAAAATAACGTAAAAACGTTATAAGACCAAAAAACAACGTGAAAATGTTATAAAACCCATAAAACAACGTAAAAACGGACCAAAATCGATAAAACTGTGCACAAAACTACAAATATTTCCCATTTTCGCACCTTTCTTTACGGATATGTTCAAAGCTATTTCCCACCTCTGCAGCAATAACCGCAATTGATTTGCTATTCCATCAGACCACCGAATCAATACAAAAACAAATACATGATCCCCCACACTAACCCGCCTCCTACCGCCACATTTTTAAAAAATCCCCAATTAAATCCCAAAATAGATTTTTTTTTATTTAAATAATCATTACTCACCGTTTTCGTTTCGTTTTGCTCCCCACAACACGATCAGACGCACCAAACCAACCCCAGACTCGATGTACACATCCACTGCCACTGCCCCACACAGCTGCTACTAGCGTACAATGTCGACACGCAATACAGCCATTGAACCTTTATTACAACGAATATCAATTACCTTCATCTGCGACCTGGCTACAGCGAAAGCGAATTAACAAAACGAGCTTTTGTCGCGGAGCGTGGCACTGATGCAGGCGGTTCGTTGTAGCGGGGTTATTGGTATTTGGCATCGGCGAACCCACCCACTAACACGGAAGGTGCGTATTACAGCTCGCGGTGCAGCCCCCTTTTTGTGCAACTACATGAAAAAGGTGCAAAATGTCTAATGTACCAGTCAATCCGTGAAGCCGTCAAAACATTGTCCGAATCTCTAATCTCTACTTGTCAAACATTCGATTCAAATTTACAACACGTGTAAACCAACAATCGCGACAAGGAGGAAAATAGAAACGGCCGGCCTCCCTCGCAGATTAAGGAAGCTTGATTGTAATTTTCTTTCAATATCAAATCAATATTATTTTGATCCATTGTCGCGGGTACCCTAGAAGGCGTGGAAGTTATTTTAATTTGTTGTCGCGGGGCCCTCAAGAAGGCGTGGAGGTTATTTCGATACGTTGTCGTGGACCCCCAAAAGGAATTTGGGTAGTTTTTTTTCAATATCAAATCAATATTATTTTGATCCGTTGTCGCGGAGACCCTAGAAGGCATGGAGTTTATTTCAATCCGTTGTCGCGGGGCCCGTAGAAGGTATGGAGGTTATTTCAATCCGTTACCGCGGGGCCCTAAGAAGGCGTGGAGGTTATTTCAATCTGTTGTTGCGGGGCCCCCAAGAAGGCGTGGAGGTTATTTCGATACGTTGTCGCGGACCCCCAAAAGGAATTTGGGTAATTTTCTTTCAATATCAAATCAATATTATTTTGATCCGATGTCGTGGGGCGTCTAAAAAGCTTTAATTGATTAAACCGCTTATTGTATCAATACTGACCTCATCTGTGTGTAAACAAATTTAAAGTTTTACAAGAAAAAAATAAACCATTGTGATTGGTCTATAAAGTATCTGGTACCTCCATTCCAATCATATGTTCACACCTCTAACTCTTGTGGGGATGTGAGATATCTGGCTCTGGTTGTGTCAGCAATGTATCAATGTCTGTTTTTGCTGCGTGGCTTGTTTCTTTGTTCTTTGTGGTTATTGTTTTGTTGCACCATTTCTAGATGATGTACAATTCAAAGTGATCTTTTTTCATTGGAAAATATTGATTTACAATGTCTTTTCGTGCATGGAAATCTACATTCTTTGTGTAGCGGCCTCTACATCAAAACCATTAGCCGCTGGTAACTAATACAGTCAGCGTATTTCTTCGAATAATAGCCGCGGCAAGCACCATGAATGGTTGCAAGATAATCCATACTGTGAATTTCGTAATGCAGGACCTTCAAGTAATCTTAGAAGCAATTAATGACCTTTAACATCCTGTTCTCAATTTTCTGGTCTGGAAGGAACGAAACAGCTCGGACTCAGAGGAGCCACGACGAACCCAGATCCTCCGATTGCCTGACGGATGCTCTACCACTTAAGCTACCCGGGACTCCAACAGAATCACAAGCCACAACACATTATATTTCCAGGCAAACCGACCTGCTCAAAGAGCAAAGTCATCTCCTACTACACACTCGATGAAACCTACTGTTCAGGTAATGGCGACAAAGACACATCAAAGTATCGTTTTCGAAGAGATAAACCCATTCGATCCAATGTGTCTTATGTCTTTTCCAGTAGCCCACGAGCCTACGGAACCCATTGAAGATAAAAATAGCTACTATCTATCTGTATCTATCTATATATTCCGAAAATCCTAGCTACGGCTTTGCTAAGCCATGGATCTTTTCGATTAGCGAAGTTTGTCCAGTAGGACCTTCTACAGATTAGATCACACCCTGAGTCAAACTAAACACATCTAACTCGTGTCATTCTCCGGGCTGTACACGACACTGGCATCCAGCAGTGAAGTCCATCCACAACTCCAATGGCCCTTACTTTGAGATTTCATCCTAAAACAACATGTGGTGACCCCAATGAGACTTTCCCATGTCACCAGGTGTTAACCTAGAAATGCCCAACAGTCGGGTCCCCTAATTAATTGCTGTTTTCATTTGCTGAGTCATTTCCTCTAGGAGCACAGGTGTACGCCTTCTGGCAATATCAGGCTACTAGGCTTGCCTCCTCATTGGTCAAGCCGATCACCTGACTGAAGAGATAAAAGTAAGATTTTCCTGCCTTCTCCTCAGAACAGAACTGAATACCGAACAAACCACAACCAACTGCCTGCTAAGAGATCCTCACGCCTTTACCCAAGAACAAGAAGTGACCGAGGACATAAGCATAGGCAGTTGCTATCCCAAAAGTATTGATTTCCCAGCCCTTACTGGTAAACTTAGGAATCGTCGATAGATCGGCCACGAGAACTTCTTGAAGACAATCATATCCGAAGTTGGCCCGCTAGCCCTAACCGAAGTCTCGCGGCCAGCACCATCGATACAACTCAGATCAACAATTTGGGACTCCCAACCAATCAGATGATTGTATTGCCCTTCAAACCCCCTAGACAACACACGAAGGCCAACAAAGTCAGTTTCTACCCGGAGCATTCAATCGCCTCCAACGAGTGAACCACACAGGACAGGACGAAGACAAGCCGAACGCGTGGTTGGAAGACGCCATCTTGTTTCCGCACATCAACACGGACAAGAAGGTTTAGAAGGTAATGACCGATAATAAAAGACGTCATAAAACTATTCACTAAGTATCCAGAATCATTCATTAGTAACCACGATAGATAAAGTAAGTGATGTTGCGAACACATTCAGTTAAGTAATTCAACCACGGAGTTGCATCAAGCTCCTCTACTCTATCCTACCTAAAGAGAGAGTAGGGACGGGGTAAGTGAATAATGAATACATTCGAAATCCCGGTCCCCAGCTAAGAAACCCAGCTAACATGCATTTCGACTATAGGAGAATATATTCCATTGAATTTTTAATGCACATAATCCCCTTTTAAAGCCATTACATGTCTTTAAACCTTACAGGAAAGTGGCAGAACAAAGTCCAGAGGTCAGCTCGTGATGCTCACACACACAAGGTGCGGTCCTCAAATAAATTTTCTTTTAATTAAACCCATTTTGAGTTATTCCAAGTTTTGCCGTATGTCTAAAGCGAAGCGTTTCATCACCAAGTATCCACTTCAAACTGTTGCAGACTAACAGTCATCATCTAATCTAAGTTTATTTCATCACACCATTAAATTTATAAGTGCTTGTTTAATTAAAAATCCCACATGTCCTTTCCTAATATGCCAGGTGCTTGTTTCACCTTTCACCCTTAATCCACTAAACAGTTGAAACAATCTCTGCACTGCATCCTTCAGTGCATTATACAAAGGCTTAATTTAACCTGAAAGCAGTAGAAGAGAAGAAAGGAAAAAAATTTATATATATAATCCTAATTCCACCTTGGGTGAACATGGGCATCATTTTATCTTTCTCTTTTTTTGTGTCCATTACTTTTCTTTCATTCTCCCATCATTTGTTTGTTTGTTAGACAAGGCCACCCATTTTATTACCAGTTCATATCCTCGTTTCAACCTCGAGTGCTTAAAGGATAAGTTTCAATAATGGTCGAGTCAAATGAAGCATTCTTTTTAAAAGCCAAGCAAATCTTTTAGCGAGGAAATAAATCCAGAAATCTGTTTTGGTTGTGATTATGTTGAGGGATCCATTTGTTCGTTCGTTTGTTTTGGCATTGATGGACCCGGCTGTAAAATTAGGTAAGAATTATCTGAAACTGATATTTTTTTAAATTGATTTTTAGACCAAGAAATTGAGTTTTTAGACCAAGAGATTGAGTTTTTAGACCAAGAGATTGAGTTTTTAGACCATAAGATTGATTTTTAGACCTAAAGATTGATTTTTAGACCATAAGATTGATTTTTAGACCTAAAGATTGATTTTTAGACCAAAAGATTGATCTTGAGACCAAAAGTTTGATTTTTAGACCAAAAGATTGATTTTTAGACCAAAAGATGAGTTTTTAGACCAAATGATTGATTTTATAGAAACAAATTTATATTTTAGGCCAAAAAATTGAGTTTTAGGCCAACAAATTGATTCTTAGACCAAAAAATTGATTTTTAAACCAAAAGATTGATTTTTAGACAACAAAATTGATTATTAAACCAAAAATATCATTTTTGTGAATAAAATGTAACTTTTAAACAAAAAATTGCCATTTTTAGACTCCGGCCTAAAACCCACAATGATTTTCATTTCTTTTGCTGTTAAGAGTTATAAATATTAACTTTTATTAGTATCCATACATCATTTTTAAATGAAATAACCCTAAATTCCCATCCCACCCTCAAAAAATTCCATCTTCTTATCACCCATTTGTTGCATTAAGCATAAATAAATAAATAAATAAAAAATAATAAAAAAAATAATAAAAAATAAAAAAACAAAACCATTGATCAAGTTGATGGTAGATGACCGCTTCGCTGCACCCTCAAAGAGAATTAAAGCCTTGATAAGAATCTCCCTACATAATGCAAGTGCGCAGACCATTATCCACCATTCAAAATGCGATAAGCAATTGATAATAATGTATTGATTGCCTACACAATTTTCCACACTTCCATATCCCAACTTAATTCCCCACTTCAAACTAACTAATTTCTATAAAATTCTCTTTCATACCTCATCTAATCCTACATTGCAACCATCAAACACCATTAATTGCAAACATTTTCCCCATTAACATATAAATTCACAATTTATCCCCTAAATTAAATTCCATCAATAATAATCAGCATGTGAATATCAACTTAACTAAATGTCATGATATAAAAAATTAAAAACCCCAAACAGACAATAACATATACAACTTGACCCTTTGACCTTGCCAGGGGCAATAATTTTTTTAGGCCTAGACAAAACGAGATTAATTTGACCCCCAAGTGTGTTATTGACCAACTTTCACTGATACAGCAAGAATTGACTGGATATTTCTGTTAATCGGTAACTAACGAAGAAATTTACCGATCGCCGCCAGGTTCGCTCAGACCCCGCTTATACCGGCACCCTTATTAGGGCCGGATTTAAACATTTAGGTAGGATAGAGTAGAGTAGTTTGATGCAACTGCGTGGTTGAATTACTTAACTGAATGTGTTCGCAAGATCACTTACCTTATCTATCGTGGTTACTAATGAATGATTCGGGATACTTAGTGAATGACGTCTTTTATTATCGGTTATTACAACTATACTCAAAAACCGTCCTTCGGGGGCCCCCCAAAAAAATTTTAATTTTAAAAAATCCAAAAAATACACTTATTATTATCTCTTTGTATGTACTTGTAGTAAATGTAAATACATACGCGACAAAGAAAAAAATTACTTAATTGGAAATTTTGTTCTATCTCTTACGGTTTCAAAGATAGAAATCGGATAGCATTGTTGCAATACAACTTGCTTTGCCATGGCTGGTTTACTTAAGTGGTGTAGTTAAATATTTTTTTGATTGTTTATTTTAAGAAATATTTGAAGAGAACAGTATTTCTGAATCAGCCTGTATATTATATTTCCGATTTAAATATATTCATTCACATCAAAAACACCAAAATCATTATAACTTTTTGTATGTGCATTTGCAGAGTCATATTTTTCCGGGAACGATCACATTTTTCCTTGTTTAAACACGTTTAGCCAATAATTTTGATATGCCTGTTAATGGTGTTTTGTATGATGTATCGCACTACTGACAATGATCCATTAATATCATGATTTAAACCTGTATTTTACTTGTCTTTCTTTTCGTTTATACAACAAAACCTTCACTCGATCTAACAGCAACAAACATGGCCACCAAATAACCCTCTTTAAGTCGCAGTGCGCATGCGCACAACACTTATTCCATCTAGTGTTGAAAGAATGCATTTAAGTCAATAAACAAGTCAAAATGGATGGAAAAAAATGCACTTTCAGATCAAATTATCCACAATTTTATTATTTAGAATAATTTTCCCTCCATCACAAACCCACCTTTTCACGCCCTTTCAACGCAATTATCATAACCCAAAAAAAAAAAAAAAAAAAAAAAAATCATTTTTTCCCCCAGCCCAAGCCCAAGTTTGTAGTTTTTAATTCACTTTTGCTCGAAAAACGCATCAAACATTCCTGCAGCAAAAACAAGGCCCGAGGTTGCAAATACCTTAATACCTGGCTGCAAAACAGATTCCCCTCATCACACCTGTTCCTGAAAAGAGGCGGATGTTCAGCCATCAAACTGTTGCCTGTTTCAAAGAGGTGATGAGTACTAGGGACCCACCAACCACCTGTCAAACCTTGTTAGCCTCTTGCCAGACATGTTGAGCTCTGCACTGCACATAATCATAATCATTTGAGTAATAATTGCTCGCAGCCATTTCATTGCTGCGCCAGACTCCAATTAAAAAATAAATAAATATATATATAAAATTATATAAAGCCAAGATTGGGGTCCGTGAAAACTTCAAAGGGAGGAGGAGATTAAAGAGTTGGAGCGGACAAATTACTGGCTGCGCGGCCTCGAGGTGTTTTTCGATGAAAAAAGAAAAAGAAATGAAAAATTCCACTGCAAAATTGTCAAAATAATAGTTTTAAATGCTCATTTGTGGTGGGAATGTGAAAATAATACTCGCACTTGTCAACGTGTTGATTAGTGTGAAAATGATAAATAATGCGGTAGTTGAGCTTTTATTTATTTATTTTTTTTAAATTAAATGGGCATTTAAAACAGGTGGTGCCATCTGTTGGGAGATTTTTGCACAAAGGAAAAAATGGGATGCGCTTGACTGAAAAACCCATGTAAAATATTATGGAACGGTCGGCGCGTGGTCGGGGGCGACCATGTGATCGTCGGACTTAATGGTCACTTAAAATCACCAAAGAAACGACGCACGGACAGAGTACTGTTTTTAATATTAGTCTATTATGGCAGGTTGTCTAGGGGCCGGTGCTCTGTAGACATAACTGGTGGTTCCTTTGGCCACCGGTCGTGGAGGTTGGCAGAACCCATGCACCACGCAACGCATCTTTCCTTATTCACATTCCGTTCGCCGCAGAGCCCGATCAGATGCGACCAGTTGCTCTCAAGGCGAAGAGAAGACATGACTTCCGGTCACTGACCACTCATGCGCCACTTCTTCTACGTTCTTTTTGGGCCCCGCCTTGCAGTGCCATCTGTTGCCAGATGGCTGTGCGGGGCCCTGTTGCACTCGGCCAGTGCCGTCTGGACCGCAGACGGTCACGATATTACAGAAAAACGTACTTTTCGCTAATGTAAATATCAAAATTCCGCAATGGATAAATGAAATAAATTTTCTGCGTTGTTTAGGAAGGTTTGGAGGACTTCGGAGAATTTTACCGCATTCCGTTTATCGTTGTTGTTTTTATTATTATATTTCTTTCGGTTCATAAATAAATGATTTGGATAGGAGATCCCTTAAGCGGCTTACATTTTTTTCCTGTATGGAGAAGAAAAAAAACATAAAAATCTTTTTCAAATAAATTCAGAGCGGAATGATATCAGATTTCACACATGGTCATTTAATTTCTTGCAAATGTTGATCAAAGCAAGTGATCTTAAATGGGGCTCTTATCGGCATGACGAATGGAACTGCGAATGAGATTAAAGGAATGCAACGCAATCATAATTTAATGCACAATTCTCTTCTTTTGTGGTCTAATCAAGCACCGGGTGTGGCAATTTATCAACCAACACCCACAATTGTTCCATACTTGCATCCGCAATCCGATTGCGATGAATGGTGGAGTATTTTCATTGATTGTGATGTTAATTATCAATTGTGAGATGAAAAATATATGTTAAAATCCGCGCTTAGCTACGTTTGAATATTTAAGTCAAATCATGGGTCGATGGAAGGAGTAAATCCAGTAAATGTACAAGGAGGTTGCTATTTTTGGGTTAAAAATTGCATGTTTGGTAATAATTGGATATTTTGGGTCAGAAATTGGATGTTTTGGATCAGAATTTGGATATTTTGGGTCAGAATTTGGATATTTTGAGTCAGAATTTTGGGTCAGAAATTTTGATGTCTTGGGTCAGAAATTTGATGTCTTGGGTCAGAAATTTGATGTCTTGGTTCAGATCTTGGATGCTTTTAGTAAAAAATTGGATGTTTTGGGTCAAAAACTGGATGTTTTGGGTCAAAAACTGGATGTTTTGGGTCAAAAACTGGATGTTTTGGGTCAAAGATTGGATGTTTTGGGTCAAAATTGATTTTTTTTGTCTAAAAGTAAATTTTTTTGCTTAAAAATCAACTTTTTTTGGCCTAAAAATCAACTTTTTTGGTCTAAAAATCAACTTTTTTTGCCTAAAAATCAACTTCTTTTTGCCTAAAAATCAACTTCTTTTTGCCTAAAAATAAATCTATGTCAAAAAATAAATTTTTTTACTCCCAAAATGAATTTCTTGCGCCTAAACATGAATTTTTTAATCAATCCCAATTTCTTGCTCAAATTCACCCACTTTCCATTCCCCAACCCATTCCCCCCGAACCAATCTCCGCACTCGATCGCACGTACTCCGTACCAACCAACCCTCGCAAGTGTACACACTTAATCAACTTGATTCATGGCGCGCAATTACATTTACATTTGAATGAACCAACCCATCAATTGCAACTCAACCTCTTCACAACAACAACAACAACAACAACCAGCTGCCACGTGCCACCACTGACCACAAGCCAACTAAGCAGCACAACCCAACATAAATTACCAACAACTACAAGCCTCTGCAGCCCCGACACAGATTTACAATAAATTAAACATCAAAATCCAGAAATGCGAAAAATTAAAGGCGAAACGGCGACCCGCAAATTAAGTTGTAAAACTAATGTTATCACGTCGAGAGTGTGAAAAAGGAAGCGAAAAAAGTGTCCTTATGAAGGTGGAGTTAGAATGGGTCTAACAAATGCACACCCTGCAATTCCCAGCATCGATTTTGCCTGCATGGCAGGCGAGCGCGACAGTGCAGCCGCTCATTTATCAACAGGGGGAGGTCGCGAGTATAATGCAGCAATCCTTTGAACCCGTAATGACGACGCACCTTTTGCACTTAATAATACGGACATGCGGGTAATATATCAAGTCGGGTGCGTGAATAAATTCGGTCATACAACTCGCCAGAAGTGATGCGACAAAAAATACATTTCGTGACATTTGCATTTTTCTTGTTTTTTTTTCTCGTTTTCTCTATCTCTTGATTGTTTCATCACTTAAAGTTGGCGTTCAGAGAGGGACCCAAAATGGCCGGGTCAAAAAATACCGACACAAAGATGGTTGTAGTATTTTTGGGATACCGTGAATTTTTTTGTAGTGTGAATTTTTTTGGGAACCCCATAGTTTTTTTTTGGAAGTTCCAAATTTTTTTTGGGGGGTCCCATAGTTTTTTTGAGGGTTCCAAATTTTTTTTGAGGTTCCCACATTTTTTTGGGTGTCCCATGGTTTTTTTGGAGTTCCCAGATTTTTTTGGGTGTCCCATGATTTTTTTGGAGGTTCTATAGTTTTTTTGGTGTTCCATGATTTTAAGAGGGGTTTCCATATTTGTTTGGAGTCCCATAGTTTTTTGAGTCCAATGATTTTTTTTGGGTGTCCCATAACTTTTTTGGGGTTCCCATATTTTTTTGAGTGTCCTAAGATTTTATGGGGGGTACCCTGATATTTTTTGGGACTTCTATAATTTTTTTGTTGGTCCCATGCCTTTTTTTGAGATCCCATGACTTTTTTTGGGGGTCCCATGACTATTTTTGAGAGCCCCAAGACTTTTTTTGGAATTCCATGACTTTTTAGGGGTCCCATGACTATTCTTTAGGGCCTCAAGACATTTTTTTGGAATTCCATGACTATTTTTTGAGGCCACAAGACTTTTTTGGGGCCACAAGACTTTTTTGGGATTCCATGACTTTTGGGAGGGTCCCAAGACTTTTTTTGAGATTTCATGCTATTTCTGGGGTCCCCTTATTTGTTATGTGTCCCATAATTTTTGGGGGCCCATTGGCCTTAGGCAACTAAGACAAAAAACCTCCAATATCGACAACTCAATTTTTTTCTTAATACCTAATTTTTGGGGGCCCATGTTTTATTGAAATTGTTGTATTGAAATTCCATATACAAAATTTATAATTTGTGAACAAGAACAAGAACAAGAATAAAATTTAAAAAAAAATCTCATCATGGTGAAAGTCGCGCTTGGTTCCACCAAGATAATTAATAGAAAAGCAATAGTAAATTTTTAATGTTGATGTTCATCAACACAACTTCATTGCCCACAATGGAGGGTGTGAAATGTCAGTTGGAATGAGATGGGTGGACATCCACACAAGATTTCATGCCCATGACTCATACAAGTTAACTTTCAGCACCAGCAACAACCCAATCAATTTTTATTTGCTGCCATCAAAATAGACCAATTTAGCCCATAAACACCTTTATGGTCCAACTCGCAATCTTTATTAAATTCTGATTAGAAATAATAGAAGAATGAAAAGTATTTAAATTTTTATGATGGTTTGTGGGGATTAAAGGAAAAGTGGAGAAGAAATGATGTTATAATGAATTATGTTGTAATTCATTCAATTTATTGGTTAAGTTGGTGGGGTAGCAGCCCCTGCGATGCAAAGGGGCGCGAGCATTAAGAGTTGGAAATTGATATTTTTGAATGTAATCAATAAATATGTGTAAGTTTGAATTATGTTTTGTAGAATTTTGTATGATTTTATTAAAAATTTCTTAAATTTGGATTATGTTTTGTTAAATTTTGTATGATTTTATTAAAAATGTCTTAAATTTGGATTATGTTTGTTAAATTTTGTATGATTTTATTAGACATTTCTTAAGTTTGGATTATGTTTTGTTAAATTTTGAATGATTTTATTAAGAATTTCTTAAGCTTGATTGAAGGATAATCAAAAAATTGCCAAATTTTGTCTAAATTTATTCAAAACTTGTCAGATTTGTTTAAATTTGTCCTAAAGTTCTTAGAGTTTATAAGAATTTATAAAAAAAAGTGTCAAATTTTATACGAATTTAAAGAAACAATTGTCAAATGTCGAAATTTATCAAAAAAGCGTCAAATTTTGTTGGAATTTGTCAAAAAATTGTCAAAGTGTGTTGGAATTTATCAAATAATTGTCAAATTTTTTCAAAATTTCTCAAAAAAAATGCCAAATTTTGTCGAATTTGTCAAAAAATTGTCAAATCTTGTCAAAATCCACCTAAAATTAATCAAATTTTGTCGGAATTCACCAAAAAATTGTCAATTCTTATCGAAATTGACCAAAAAATTGCCAATTCTTGTCGAAATTCACAAAAAAATTATCAAAGTTTGTCGAAATTTATCAAAAAATTATCAAATTTTGTCGAAATTTATCAAAAAATTATCAAATTTTGTCGAAATTTATCAAAAAATTATCAAATTTTGTCGGAATTCACAAAAAAATTGCCAATTCTTGTCGAAATTCACAAAAAAATTGCCAATTCTTGTCGAAATTCACAAAAAAAATTATAAAACTTTGTCAAAACTCATAAAAATAAATACACACACACATTCAAAACCCAAACCAAACCAAAAGCCCAAAAGCCCAAAAACCCAAATCCCCCTCAATCCACCCAAACCCATCCATCCCCTTTGATTCGCACCCAACCCCTCCCAAACACGGACTTCTAATAACGCCAAGCCTAAACCCATTACGACGTCATTAGAGGCGCACGAGATTTGCACAAGAGCGCCGCTTCCTCACGTTTACTCCAAACTCTCGAGTCCAATATAATTTATGGCAGTAATCAACCCGTCTAGATCCAAAATGGAAATTTTTCACGAATCAAGCCAAAGAACAAACCCAAAAAAAACACACAACACACACACACAATTGACTCTATTCAATTCAATCTCGATAAATCCACGAAAAACGACGAAAAAGCGCTTTTGATTGAATTTATTCGCCATAAAAGCGTCGGGGTCAGTGCCCAGACTCGGCGGAAATGTAAATAAAAAATAAGAATAAAAAATAATGTTTATTATTTCGTTTTTATTTTGGAAAAACAAACATAAAGAGTGCAAATTTGAGTGCGAGTCGAGTAGGTCGTTCGCAATACCACTCGGCAATAAAGTTGAAACATGTAAACATTTATCGTTCCAGCATCGACCACAAGGGGCCGCTTTTTAATAGCGTCTTATTACAACGACTGGCCACATATAAACCGGTATTCAACCACCACGAGCCAAGGGTAGTCCATAAACCAAATTATAGTGCTCGCAAAAATCTCCTGCAACTAACAAAAACAGGAAAATAAAATTCAATGAAAACGCCGTGAGTTTTATTTTAATGTTTGGCTTTCCTGCTTTGCTTGGTTGGGTTGGGTGATTCGTTTTGCATTTTTGACGGTGGAGGGCGCCTGGTGGAAGGGATTTTTGGGTCGAATCGGTTGGAAATCGATCGGGGGATATCGGTGGGTCGTGGTGGATGGGTGCTCGTGCTCGACCGATTAAGATACCCGGGACTCCAACAGAATCACCGATTAGTTCACGAAGAACATAGCGACTTCAACTCTGCGTCAACCTGTGAGTGGGAGTCGGACATCTGTCTAGCGCAGGGACATCAGAAGATGCTGAACACACTTGCTAATGGGGAAAAACCGACTAGAACACAGTTTGTTGGTAGCACGTCAAAATAGCGTGCGTCAAAATAACGCCGTCGAAATAGCGCGCCGTCAGGTTAGTCGCGCTATTTTTTACCAGCCTTTTTGACGTGAAACCCTTTTATCGTTGTGTCTAGGGGAAATGTCCCAGAAGTTTTTCCTGTGTTTAGATTGCTTTGCAGTGACCCGATCCACGATCGACCACCGACCATGTGGCTAAAAGGCCGCGAGGGCCGTGCAGCGCATGGCACATCGTGACTTTCTAAGTCACTTCTGTAATTCTCATTCTCTCTTTCTTCTGTTGGTGTTGTCATACGCGATGTGCAAGGTCTTACAGGGGCCCTTTGGTGCTGGGCACCAGGCTCCCACCTCCGGTTCCACCCTGCGAGAGATACAAAGTCCTCTTCCAGTCCGCAGCTCCACCTGGTGATGTGGAGCTGCCCCAGAGCGGACTCCGATGCGGTTTTGACCGGTGTCCGGTCACATCATGGTGTTAGACACACTCATTTAAAGGAAAAACTACCAGAATTATATTCAATATGCTTTATTTGGCCTCATTACAAGTTAGTCTAGGGGTAAGTCCCAGAAGTGTCTCCTCGTGCTTCGACCACTTCACACTCGCAGTGATCCCACCCAATTCCAAAAGTGGAATAATTAATCAAAAATGAAATAATTAGCCAAAAAGTGCAGCACTTTGCTTAAAAAGTGCAATAATTGGTTAAAAGTGCAACAATTGGTTAAAAAGTGCAACAATTGGCTAAAGAGTGCAACAATTGGCTAAAGAGTGCAACAATTGGTTAAAAAGTGCAACAATTGGCTCAAAATTGCAAAAATTAGCTTTAGAAAAATGCACAATCATCTAATATCACAAATCTAGCAACAACGAAACTCCCAATCTTCATCCCTGCTGGTTTTCACCACTTTATAATTCAAATCCAACCCAACCACAATCCGTCAGCCATTACTAATGTCAACCCTCCCCCATTTCATTCGATAAAAAAAAAAAAAGAAAAGAAAAAAAAAAAACACTTTTTCCTAATAGCAAAGTCGATTTGATTTAAACGGCAAATATAATTCTCCAATTTCTATTCAGCGGCGAAAACAATTTAAAATTCCCTCCCTCGCAAGTCGCGACTAGTTTGAAAAAGAATATCAAGCAAGCGAGCAAAGCAAAGAGAATTGCAAGGGGGTAATCAATGTTTTCGAGAAAAAGGCCCAGTGTTTTATCTCCTCGTTATTATTTGATTAATATAAATGGAGTGCTGTCAGTCGCCATTGTCCTCTGGCTTGATAAACGTCTGAGGCACTAAATATTTCCTATTAATAACTGTCCCTTGTAATCTCAAGATGCATAACGTGCATTATGTAGGCAGCAAAACGCAGCCACCCACACACACTAAACATTAACATACTAAGTACACCGACATAAATCGTGCGCGACTACTATCTCTGCATCGCTGTCAACGTATTCAGCATTTATCTCGTTTAAAACCGCCAGATAAGTGCACAATTAACTGTCTCGAACAAACTAAAGTTTCAGCTAAGAATTTCGACCGGGGGACAAAAACCTGCGGCTTTTCCTGTGTTGTTGTTGGGCCCCGGTGTGATAACTGTGAATAGTTCGCTAGTTTTAGTCGCTACGCATCTAATAAATCATGTTATTTGATTTATTTTAACTTAATTAAGCTTTCAAGATTTATTGTAAAGTGATATTGAAATGATGGGGCAAAGCACATTTTATAGGAATAGGATTAGGCAGTTGGGTGCTGAGCCCTATAAGAAACTCTTCTTTATTCAGCGTACCGTATACATTGCCTAATCGTACTCGTATAAGATTTTAACGCACGACTATTCTGTACTTTTTGCGACTTTTGTCACTTTGTCATTTGACCGGTGCTTTGCCGATTAGTCATTCTCATTGTCCGTTGTTCTTTTCACAACCTAATACTACCTTATCATTTCAATATCATTTTATAATAAATCTTTAGAGTTTACTTTAAGTTAAAATAAATCAAATGACATGATTTATTAGATGCGTAGCACAACTGTTCTGTACTCGTTGCAATTTCTGTCACTTTGTCATTTGACCGGTGGTTTGCTGATTAGTCATTCTCATTGTCCATTGCCGAAGTGTGTAAATGTTATTTTATCTTTTTAAGCCAAAAAAATGAATTTCTACGCAAAAATTATAGTTTTTAGACAAGAAACAGACTTTTTATGCAATAAACAAACATTCCACCCAGAAAAAAAAAACTCCTATTCCAAAAAATAAAATTTCAAACCCAAAACCATTCCATACACCAATAACCAAAAAGGGTTCAAAAGGGTTTAAAACCCATTAAAAAAAAACCAAAAAAACAAAATCCAAAATCAATTCCACACATCCCCAACACCCTCTCCGACCAACCCTTTTCTGACACGTTTCATCTCAAACCCGAGCAAACCCTCGAGGAGACACCGAGTTTAATTTCATGCCAAGTATGTGTCCGATCAGACGAGCGCGCCCATCGCCTCTTCCTTCCTCCATCCTTCCCTCGAGAGTCCTCTTCCTCAAAAGGATGGACCGACTGATGGATGACGCGCCCAATACTCGTCTCCATGCATAATTCATGGCGGGCGCCGCTCACTCTCGATCGAGTGGCCTAAACTAGTGCTGGAGCCGATGGAGCCGGTCGAGGGGCAAAAAAGACTTGTCCGACACTCAGGTGGACTCGAATCGCTCGTGTCTGTCACAGGTGGACAATTGATTGACGTCTGACCAAGCGAGATAACCGCGCTGCCAACATCGAGTGTTTGATGTCTCCAGAGGAAATGAAACTTGCTGGCTATTCAAATCAGTGTGGAAATTGATTCGGACAAAAATATCCACTTTTCGCTCGGGAGGTTTACGGGATGGAGATATTGGATTAATTTGCTTGTTAAAGCAGTTCCACGTCATAAAAGCGCTGCGTTAAAACAGCGGCGCGTCAAAACAGTGCCGCGTCAAAACAGCGCCGCGGCAAAATAACCTAACCTAACCTAACCTAAAATTAAGTTAAGTTAATGTCGAAAATGTTCTGTATCATAGCTAGTGTTGTTTTCATTTCATATTGATCTGATGCTAACACTAGAATTTCGTCAACGTAGACCATGATAATTGATTTCCATCCCCTACGATATATGCATTCACATGACGAAAATCTCTCAAAACCTATGTTTAATATCTCCGAATCAAGTTTTTCAAACCAGCATCTGCCTGCTTGATGAAGTCCATATATAGACTTTTTCGTAATTCCCAGACATAGTTTCCTGTGTGGTGACTGCGTATCCTACAAGGATTCCTTTGTAAGAAGTATCGTCAAATTTGCTGTTGCAAATTGATTGTTATAAAGGAAATAACATCATTGTACAGTGTAAGCTGTCTAGACCGGACATAGGACGGGTCCCAGAAATTTGTCCGGTCTAGACAATGTCCAGTCCGGAG